>JAHWXV010182502.1:0-15569 GCA_024586415.1 Phrixothrix hirtus
GGCGCCATCTTCAAAGAGCTCTAGCTCCCTTAGGAAGCATTTTCGGACTAGGTAAATTGGGTTAAATTTTCTTAAAATTATCTGAGGAATCTCCAGTCTTGGTTTGTCAGGAGAGTTTCTGGACACCCTGTATATATATATATATATATGTATATATATATATATATATATATATATAGAGTGTCCCACCGTAATGGCGTGTCAAAAGTATCTAGAAAACGAATACAGGGTTTAAAGTCAAATTTTGGTAAACTATCTTGTGTTATCTGTTCCATCTACTAAAAGTGTTTCCAAAATGGCGGAATTTCCCATAAAACTGAAAATGGTACCTAACTTCGTTATTTTAAATAGATTGTTTATATTTTTATGTCATATTATAAATCTGTATCAAATTTAATATAAGTTTTATCTAAAACGTATTTACATAACTGTTATAGTTTTCGAGACAAAAATTATTTTCGTTTCTAAAAGACTAAAATAGAGGCTTTAATAATACCAAATTACTGTACACTGGAAATAGATACAATTATGAGACTGTTAACGAAAAACCAAATGATTATAAGGTATACCACGGCATAATTAACTTTTTAAAAGTGCGTTGCAGGGGAAAATTAATGAAGTTCCTTTACAACTATCCGAAAATTTCCAGAAAATTAATTTTTTTAAATCGGTCTTGTACGTTTTTGTTACCGTGTTCGATAGAGAATTAAATTCTCTTTAAATCCATAGAAAGTATTCCTATACCTAAAACTTGCAATATTTCTTTGAGACGTAAAGTATCATATTTGAACTATCCAAAGGCCACACTTATCCTGCAGAAAGCTATGTTAACAGTTCAGATCATTGTTTATAATTAATTTTTTGTCTAGCCTTGCTATTTTCTTTCATTGGAAACAAAAAGTATGTTTCTTTCTTATTTCCATTTCCTCAATAATGGTAACTTAAGTAAATTAATTTCAGTGAATATTCTCTTACAACGAATTGTAAGGCAATATCAGCTTCAACTAAACTTAATATCCTAAGTACTTTAAACTTCTATGAAGTAGATATTTCAAATTGTCCACGTCACTGACTTTAAAATTTTATAAACAATACAAAATCGTTTTAAATTAAACCAGTGGAATATTAAATAGAGATTTCTCAAATAGAAAAGCAAAACAACGATCATATAAAAGAAATGCTATCCGATTCCATTTTTCCCCGAATGCACACTTGAAATACTAATATAATGCAAAACTCTGTCACGTAAGGGTGTTACAAATCAAGGTCTCTGACAAATTATGTTTCTTGACTTTTGTGTATCAATTTCGTTAGCATGCTATTTTCGTTATCCTAACTTGGTATTATTAGCGTCTATTACCGAGGTGACTAATTTAGTAACGCTGCAAGAAAAACGTGCTGCAATTCTGTAGAATGCAATAGAAGGATATCAAGTTTATCTGATGCAATGCCGCTTGCATGCGCTACCTCAACTATAATCTGTCGAATCTATAGGATTGTAGCACAAATAACAAATTGAAGACTATATGAAGACAATGCGCTAAATAAATTGTAATGCAAATGCAAGAAATAAGTAAGCGGATAAAGATGAATCTCTAACTTAAATTTGTAACTAATATCTGTTGGTATTAAAGTGTATTATACAACATAACGGTGATTTTACATATATTTCATATCCAAGTATATTATTGAACATTGTCTACGCTGAATTAGGTGAAAACGCCTTCCTACGTTCTTTGTTGTTTTTCTACTACCGTTAGGTATAACACTCGCCCATACTTACCAGAATTTCTACAACAGCAAATATAATTTTTGTTGTAGCGATTATTATTAATAATAATTACATATTATTAACATAAAGAAATAACGCAAATTAAAGGGTCTACTATTGTGGATCATAAAACCAATTTTTAAAGAATTAAGACTTGCGTTTCACGTTCGTTGTATTTTGATTCAAGATACCTTGTAAACATAAAGGTTATTATATTATGCACATGATTATAACAATATTATATAGTGTTCGCTTTACATTATTTTTAATTCCAGAATATCTGTGTATTTTTTTAATGGGTTCGTTAAAGGGAAATAGCCCTATATTAGCTAAGAAATGTTTTGCACGTTAAATCGTGATAAAGCAGACAAATTTTAGTATTTATAAATCTATTCCTTATTCATTTGATTACTATAACCAATAGTTCGCAAATTTTTTCAAATTAGTTAATTAATAGAACGTTTCTTTTATATACAGAAACTCACGAATGCTCTTGACCCATTAGTAACACGCAATACACCACTTTCTTTAATTGCGTTTCCCCAATCACATACCTTAAATCTTGACAAGAAATCAACAGAATTGTACATATAGGTTAAGTAAATTTACACAAAATTTTACCTGTCGATTAATTAAATTCTTTTTATTTAGATACAAAACCAAAATATTAGAGTGTAAGATAATAATATTCTTGATTCCTTTAAACTATCTGTAAAGTATCTAAAGTATCTTACATCATTATTTTTAAATGAAGGAAAGTACATTTTCTTCAAATTTTCTGTTTCTAGTGTTATACGTTATTTAAACTAAATGTTTTAATTCAAGCAGAATGCTTACTGATGTCTGAAAATTGCTTCGGCAACATATGGTCATTGCTGTTTACAGATATAAATTTTATGTGATTATGTAATAAATCAGTTAAATTACAGCATAACAAAGTTGATTCATTTTAACTTTTTGGAAATGTTTTGTTACTGATGTTCTAAGTAATAGGTAACTTCATAGGGTCGACTTTCCTAGTTTTAGTTTAAAAGTTAGTTATATATGACTACGTTTGACCGTCAATGCATCAAAGGAAACTACAGGACATACAAATTTAAATAATTGACATCGTAGTGATATTAGAACAAGCTATTGCACTAATTGGGTTGTAGAATTGGGAATAGGATTAAGACCTAATCAGCACTGAAACCTTAAGTATGATTTCCATTTACACTCAGAATAGAATTTAGTAGTTTAATAAAAATATTAAATGTACATTTTCAAGTCACGCTTGGTCTTATATTTTATTCGATTAAAAATAAACAACTAGAATGAAACTAATTATCACAAATATAAAGGCAATACAGAATGAAGCATAGCCTTGAATTGCACATTAAAGATCTGTTGATTTAATAAAATGCTAAACAAGAAGCTCTAATATAGTTTCACAATTAGGGTAGACTTTACGCCTTCAATTGAGTTACTTAAAGTGGATAATTGATTGTCAGCCGGAGTCAGGAAGAAAGGAGGTGTTGGTAGAATAAAAGCTAATCTAATAATAAATTTAGAAATAGTAGTAAACAATAATACACATACGTTACAGGTTTTATATCGACAGCGGACACTTATCTAAACCATAAACCTTCGTCTATGACAATTGGAAACCACACATTAGGAAACAACAGATAACAGTCAATCAGCTAGTATGCCTCTGGATATACCTCAAATAAAAATTAACTCTTCTGGAATAGCAAGTTGGTTCACAAGTTACGTAAAAAAAAACTAAGTTATCATATACCATCACATTGCTGATACGTGATTAGAAATTACATAAAAGTCAAAGCGGTATAATTTTTTAATTCTGTAAATATCAAAATATTATGTAATACAAAACTTGATCAAAATAGTATATTTATGATACAAGTGTATAAGCCAGCCTTTAAAACACGCGCAACGGGTTTAAGGCTACGATGCGTATGCGGAATGCCCTTAATGTTGCAAGTGCTTTAAAGGCACTTATACATGTGCACACTACGTTATTTTTTATTATATCTGCATAATTATTTGCCAAATAAGAGAAATATAATTGAATTTAGATTATATCAATGTCACCTTTTATTAGAAGTACGCCACCTCATTTTCACAAATAGTAGCTTTTTACAGTCTTGTTTGAAGTTCTTTAAAAATGAATACAAATAACGTAGAAGTTTCACCTGAAAACGAAAAGTTAGTCGCGGAGGCTGTGTTAAAGCTGGCCCCTGCTAAATCCAGAGATGCATATTTTAAAGAATATGAAAAATTACTGCTGTGGTTGAAGAAGAAATAAACTCAAGTTATTGATGAATTACTAATGTTAGAATATATGACAAGTAATTAATGAAATCGTTGCCTAGTAACATTTAAAGCATGGCGTGTTTTAAAGGCTGTTTTATGCACGCTGCTAAGGATTATAAACAGCCATTATTATGCTGGTATGATAAAAATTATATATTTGATTACTGTAGTACTACTAGATATTTAACTGGAATTCTAACTCATAGAAGGACGAATGAGATTAATAATTACATTTAATGCAATACAGCTATTACACAGGAGCATAACGCAACGAGGCTGGCTTTCTTTTTAAGATACTAAACGCTAATCAGTAATTTTTACATTATCTTAACTACCAGGAAAGTATTTATTTGACCCAGACTTTTTGGTTTTTATTCTGTTAGTAATGAACTTCCGTCAAGTTTTCTGTGTAATAATCAAAATTTGACTCTGTAGCCAAACGATACTGGAGATTTTCTTTTATTTGCATAAATAATGACAGTTATATTGATAGATTAATAATATTTCTGTCAAGTTCAGCCATAGTTTTGGGAAGAAAGTCCCTGGCCTATTCACGTATTTGAACGACATAACTCGTTCATGAGTAGCGGTATACGTAGAACAAACCCTTTTCATGTTTCAAGACTTCGTTTCTACAGCACATGAATTGAACAACTGATGAATCGATGTGGATATTCGAACAAAATAATGAGTATAAAGGGGTGAATTATTAAAAATACTGAAGGTTCCAGGAAGCTCAGATAGAAACAGATTGTGATTTTTCCGTATCATTGCCAACATAAATTCAATGCAACATTTCTCGGCATTACTTTGAATTTTTCGTTGAGATATAATCAGCATAGTGGGAAATTAAAACAAAATTAAGAGCACGTCATAATATAATACAAAATTAGCTGAAATAAGTTGTAGATACACTACTTAATGCCGGTTTGGCACTAATTCTTTCTACTGCAGAATATTACTCCTCAGCCTGGACGAATTCAGTTTATGTAGGAAGTATTGGTATCCATAACCTTACATTAGATTCTATTAACTGTTTGCATAATACGAAAATGTCGTGATTTCACTTGCTGAGGTTGTTTTGCTCAAGTTGTTTACCTTACTCTCGCACCAGATGATTGACAGAAAATCCTATATAAAATATAATCCTGCATAGACCTACATGTCTCTCAATTGGTTATATCACATAAAAGACCTGTGATTGCACCTAATATGGTTATTGTTTCCTAGGTTGTTTCCTTACCTTTGCGCAACATGGTGATTGAGAATCCCACTATTTAAAGTTACATTCTGAATATATCTTGTGATTTCACCTAATAGGAGTACGTTGTGCAGGTTTTTCTGCTTATTATTGTACCATATGATGGGCGTAACCTATTATTTAAATTTACATCCTGACTATATCTAGATTCATATTAACTGGTGACATTATATGAAGGACATGCGATATAACCTAGTATAGTTGGTTTTTACGGGTCTCTTTTTCTTACTCTTTCACCAAATAGGGCGAAGACACCAGTGTTTGTCACTTTAAGACAGGTTTTTTATTCACACCTTGTAAAATATTAAAGTCATCTAGGTAACATAATCTATCTTTTTTCTATGGTAGAGTACAGTTGCACACACCAAAAATAATTTAAAATGAAGTTATTTTAATAAGAAAGGTTATATAATATGAAAGGCTTACATAAAATCCAAATGACACTCAATGACCCAAACATTTACACATGCTCACCAGTAATTTACACAATTTACACAAGCAAAGTAAAAATTCAAACAGCAAGAATTTATTGTTTACAATATATTTATATTAACTTTAGTAAATAAATAAAATGTAATATGTTAATTATTAATAATATAAGTCTAAGATACAATTTCTGCGACAGTTTAACACAGTTTCAAATGCAGATTATAAATGATTAAATTAAAATAATAGCATAGATATAGCAGTATCTACGTGGATATTGGCAGCTCTGCAAAGAAGGAAACAAGAAATAACTTTGCTACACAAATTATAATTTTAGAACTTGACAAATAAATAAAATTTATAAATGTAGATATTGTGAGCTACTACGATCATCCTAAGTTGATCTCTTACATGTTACAATAACTTCAGAGAAAAAAGAGAAAATACTCATGAAACTCTCCATGTGAATTCAAAGTACAATAAAGAAAATAGCCTACGTGATTTCTTCTTAAGTTTCTCAATACACATCAGGATCAACGTGGAGCGACTGTACTAATACAATGTATGCAAATGTTTATAGAATAATTGCAAAACTATCGTTTATTTAGTGTCTATACTTTTCTAGAAAACAACTTCCTTAATAGCCCCAGTTAATGACAACTTGCATCCAGTCTTTAACACAGGTTGTCACAGACTGGTTAACATCCACATTCTAAATCTAGTAATTGACGCCATATGGTTTACCCTAAATCCAATTTATAAGTCCAGACCATATTCAAGAATGATTTTGCATTATTTCAGTTTTAAAAATAAGGTAGAATATATTTTTTAACACTTACCATAAACTGGATATGAGTGGATTACTTCCGCCTCTGTCCTTAGCGAAATAATGGCTTTGTAGCTTAACACAAATATCGCTAAGTATGTTTTGCTTCTAGCATACCTGTACCACTTGTGTAAGTAAATAGAATTACTGAACACTTTTGCTAATACAAAGTACAGCTACTACAGTGCACGACCTAATCCAAACACAATGTAAAATGTCATATACATGACATATACATGACATTTTTCTCAAATATGTCAATTACTGTCAAACACTGGTGCCTTTATCGTAGTGTGTTTATAATAAAATCCTGGATATACCTATGTCGCACACAATCTAAAGCACAATTACTTTTTGTTAACTTGTCAATTGCTTACAAATAATAGCAGAGCTATCTATTGTTTATAAATAGGAGGTACTTTAATGTAAATAAAATAATGAAAAGGTTCTTCCTAAAAATACACGAATTTTAAAAGTCAATTCGGCAGAATATGAACAATTCTAAGGCTTCTCGCTAAAAGATTTTTATAACCTAACTAAATAGGCAAAAATATAAAAGTTTGCATTTCTAGCCAGGTGCTGCTGTGTTACGCTTGTTGGAAATCCAAACTTTTATATTTTTACCTATTTAGTTAGGTTATAAAAATCTTTTGGTGAGAAGTCTCAGAATTGTCCATATTTCAGTTTCATGGCTCTTCACTTGTGCCGAATTAACTTTTAAAGTTCGTATCATTTTTAGGAGGAATCTTTTATTTATTTTATTTATGTGTTAATTGTTTATTCATTCAATGAGGATTGAGTTTACTACTACATCCCGAAAAGCACGTAGTATAACATGCAACGGCGCCACCAAGTTATCCGCCATTTAAATGGTCAAATCTCAACCATCAAAATAAAAGTGATAGCGAATGTATTCTTGAACATCGAAGAACCAATCTTCGTTGATTTTTTTAGAGAACGGGGAACGATAAATGCAGAATATTACAGGATATTTCTCCTACCTATAAAAACTATCATAAGAGCCAAACAACGAGCACTTTTAATTAAGTCGTTGACTACCATATGGCATGGCATGTGCCACGGTCACTTATGCCATTCAGGCGATGTAGCCGAAAGTCTGTCACAGTAATTGCTATATATTTAAGTACTGTGATTCTACGAGCGATCCAAAAATTTCAAACTTTGTTACGGTACTTTGTAGCAAAAGTTACCGAATACCCAAAAAGATCAAAGGCCTACGATATTTATCCATAATTCAGAACAAATAAATAAATAACTTTGCAGTTCGAGAAAGTCTATTTTTGAAACAAACGGGCATTTATTTGATGTAAAAAGCAATAGAAAATGTATAAGTATAAAATAAATAAGATTATTATTGGAAATATGATTTGTACCTCATAAAAAAACCTGCAATGCATGACGCCTTGTTGCATGCTGAGAATTTTTAATTAGGTTTTGGTTTATTTTGTGCCACCTTGCACTCGTCTTCTTCTGAAATTCTTTCATAGTACACTACAAATCTAGACCTGGTGCAAGTTGTGTGCTCCAATACATGATTTGCTTCTAATTATACAGTAATTAGTGTAGCTTTAATGTCGCTTGACAGTTTGATTTGGATTATATCCTGGAATACTTCTTGTCTAAATGTTGTAATGCTTATTTTATAATTTGGGTATATAGAGTGTGTGCATTTACAAACACCTTTTCAAGTAATAGTTCAATAGCTAGCTTCCTATACCATTGACTCTACAAAGAGGCGTGTTTACGATTTTTGCTGATCCCATAGATCTATAAATGAGTTAAAGCTGTTAGAGTCCACAATTTACTGTGGTTTTTCTCGCTGTGGATTTTGTCGTAAAGGAACATGTAGTATATTGTTCAGATGTTTCGTACTAAGGGCCACAACGTCCCTCCTAGCTTTCCACTGTAGGATGACAATGCATGGTTTTGCTATTCTTACAATTACTGATATACGTAGCAGTTTTGAGGCACAGCGTTTGTTCCACGCGGCCTTGGCTATAAATATTAGTCGTTCAAGCTGCGAGGTACAAACACTGTGTCGCAAACAAAACTCTTGAAAAATAACCAAAAAATCGACTTTGAAATCTATGGATCATATATTCCAACTACAATCAGAGAAATGTAAAATTAAAAATCTAACGTGGCACTCAATATGTTAATGGCGTACTTCTTTTAAACGATAATACTTGTCCACATACTACCCCTTTGAATCAAAATACGCTCACCAAACTACGATGGGAGGTATTACCTCATAGTGCTTGGAGTTCGGACTTGTCACCTTGCAATTATCACCTATTTGGTCTACTTAATAAGTACTTGGGAAGGCTAAGATTTGCACTGGTTGAGTAGATAGTTAAAGCGGCCCAAACTTGGTTACTCGCGCAACCTGAGAGCTTCTGCGCCATTCGTATCTGCAAAGTACCGGAGAGATGGAATAGATGTATTTTGCAGCCAGGACATTGTTTTGAAAAACAATATGTATTTCATTAATTATATATTTTTGTAACTGTTGTAACAATAGGAAGTCCGAATTAAATCTATAGTCCTCTCATATTACCAAAATTATTCTTAAATATTGCATACAACTGTTTGCTTAATATTCTTCGTCATGAGCTACAACAGTTTTAAATGTATTGTGGAATGGGAAGTAGCCATTGATACAGAATGATGATGAAATCTACTGCCCAACTAGATGGACACTTCAGATTAAAACCTATAATAGAGACACCAAAAACCACTAAGTGGCAAGCGTCAAAAATGCTAAACGATCTTAAAGAATTCCTTAAACCTTAGGTATCCCGAATTCCGACGAAGTCCACATAAAACTAAATAACTGTTTCTTGCTCTTGACCCACCAGTAGTTTCACAGTCAGAACCATTTAATTAGTTACTAGGTAAAAAATTGTTACATTGATTTCGCACGGCCACGTGGCGTCTTGTGGAAGGTTACTTTGAAACTGCATTTGAAATGTAGTAGAAACAATACGCCCTAACTACCAGGTAGCTGGTGATGACTACTTACTTATATAATTGTAGTAAACCATCGCAATTTCAAGACAGTGATTGAAATATTTCACACAGCTAATTACTAAAAATTATAATATAAGATTTTATTTAATCGGCAATTCGCATGATATGATTTGAATTTAAAATTAAACATATTTAGTTGAAAACATTAAGGTGCATTTGTAGTTTTAATTCGAAATAAAAACAAAACGTTGTAACTTTACACTATACATGTATTTATTATAGGCCACAATTTTAGTCTCTTTGTCACAAGACGATATAACAATAACGCGTGTGGCAGGATTCACGCGTGTTTAACCACGGCTGGCAAAGCTTCAGTCGAGCGAGACGAGGTCCATCGGTACTGCGAGGCTAAACCCTGTAGGAATAGTAAGTCTAAATTGGTAAATTTGGGCGCCACTGTTTTCAAGACGAGCTGCAGACAGGCGGTGTTTGAAGAACACCCTGTATGTCACGACTTCAAAGACCTTACCTTCAAGCGGAAAATAGACGCTAAACGGTACTGAAGAAACGGGATTCAAATTGAAAGAGATATTCTAATGCTCAAGATGTTCATTCACTTAAGATCACACTGTATATAAAAAGAAGCAATGAACTGATGCTAACTAAAAATTCAATTACTAATTACTTGCATTACGTGCATTGATTAAGGTAACTAAGGGATGGTTCCAAAACTGACCACCCTGTATGTTGAAAAGGAGATACTTGTTTTTTATAGCTTTAAGTTGAATCAACTTGACGCTTGGGTCAAGAAATGTTGCAAGTAGCATAAAGTATTTTTAAAGTAAAATAAACTAAAATGCTGAAGATACTGTAATCTGTAATCAACGTTTGTATCCTATGTGAAATAGTAATTCTGCATTGAACATTAAATTTCGTTAGGCGACTCTGACTCGCGGTGGCTACAACTTGCCCAGTTATATGTAAATAAATAAATAAAAGAATGCATAGAGCACCGAGCACACTATACTGTTTTCAAAAACTCCATTTACACTTCACACTAAAGATGGTTTTGCGTAGCGAAATTATATACCTAATTACTAAATGAATTTAAAACAATAATTTTCACATTGGCCAAAACAATGGAGGTTTGTGGATATTTACAGAAATTACATTAACGATGGATTTACAAATCCATTAGCAATCAAACCTCCATCTTTGGGACGACATATATCGGTATAAACACTAGATATAAAAGAAAGAAAACAAAGTTAAACGAGGGTACCCTGTATGTTTTCCTGAAGTCAAATTACGGTACACAGCACTAACTAGGATACGATACATACACAAAAAATAATAAGCTAAATTGTATACACAAATAGTTGATTTAAACGTTCATTATCGATGCGTCGGAAACTGATGTAATTGTATTTCACCCCAAAAGAACTATAGAATCGTTCTTTAATTCCTTTGGCGTTATAATCCAAATGAAACTGGGAAGCTATATCCCTTCTAATCTATATTATTGATTGAACTTTAAAGTTTAAAACAGGGGTTTATTATCAAAGCCGTTTGTTGGACACCCTGGTTTTTATAAGTGTGAGATAATTGCAATTTGCACTTGCTGTAGACCTAGCTGAAAAATGCAAATTCCATTTCACCACAGGGGTACCTTTCTAAGAAACACATGGCATCACCTTCGCCTCAGCTGTACTGTTAATACTGGATCGGTTAGCCTCTGAAAAAGAAGGTTTGATAAAACTAACGTCTGCTTCCACCTTAGGTTGCATCCTTTCAATCTTATCCTGCAGGTCTTCTAGGCCTGATGAATCCACTTCAGGAACAACACTACGAAAATTCCTCGTATTTAATCTTACTATGAAGTCGGCTTTTAATAATCTCTCCTAGTCGAAAGTCGAATTCGAATGTGAAATTCGTAGATGCAAGACGGCTACTAAAGTTTCTATTTCGGATAACTGAGACTGAGAGATGTTCTGTTTTAGAACCTTTAGCTTCTACTCTACAATGGTCAAGTCATCGGTAATGGCTTCTGAATATTCAGCAAAAGTAAACGGAGACTCCGTTGATGTAGAAACAACCAATAAGCCACGTTCGATGGATAAGTTACGTCTACGCACTTCGTAGTGGATTTGCGACTATATCATTATGGTAGTCTGCAACGTGTAACCCATGATCACAGTCGTTCTTATTTATACTTCTTAATAACCAAGTATTCAGTTCAAGATACAGTTCAGGGTCTAACTTTGAAGCAAATAACTTTCTAACGTTATTTCTAAAATTCTGGTTAATTGTACTAACCAATATACAAGACTTTACATAAAAATAACTAATATAGTTCTTCGCCAAGAGCAGGATTCAACTCTACTGATCTTCTGCAGAAACTTAAATCAATTCGCTGGCACCCAATACTTGAAGATGGCGCTAAAAAAGTATTGGACCAATTATGTAGTATCCTATATGTAATAGGTAACCTCTATTCAAGAAACAAAAGTCTGTCACTCGAAATGACAGCTTAACTAACAATAACACTTTCAAGAAACGGCAATATTAAAAAAACGTGACCAATCTACGTAATAAAAAATCACTAGAAAAAAATGAATTTTTTCCAAACGTCAGTGCTAAAATGACAAACCTACAAAATGATAAATAACTAGGAAAAAAAGAATTTTTTTTCCAAACGTCAATACTAATATGACAAACTTAGCTAAAAGATCAAATTATCCTCAAGTGTTCAAATTATTATTATGAAATGGGAATCTCGTGACACACTCACGTTAAGGTAACAAATTAGACTAACTAAACGCATATATATGGACGTATAAAAAAATTGGAAACCTCAAAATTTTGTTACGCTAGAAGTTTCGAAGGCCCTGCGTAAGGGCATCAATTATGTTATTATCACAAGTACGTTAAGCGTTACGCCCAACAACGGTACTGGTGTCCCGCCAGTTCATCGAAGCAGGGAGTATCCCTGTTAAATTATACCAGCATCGTCGACGCTCTAAAGTAAAACGCTGGGAACGCGCACAAGGGGTCAAGGTATAGGGGGCGTTCCAGATGGGTCGCTCAAAGCATGGAGCTATTCCTGGGAACAGCTACAAAATCCTTCGTAACCTCTAATTAATATGCCCCGGGGTTTCCTTTTATTAGGGTCCCAAATATTACTATCAATTAAGATCGTGGTCCCAGGGGGAGGGACCATATACCCTGAAATACAAAGTACTAATAACTAACTTATTCTACGTTCAAAAATAAAAGTTTAGTTAGGTAATACGACATATCTATTGCTAAAGAAATGACTTATTTAAGATACACACAAAACAACAGGTTACAAAAAAAAGGTTACCGGTAACTTCTCCGTGTCCTGAATTTGGCCTGATTCAAGAGGTACGGGAAGAACTAATTAGTCTACTAAACCTAAAAGTAGGGTTAAAATATAATAGGTACGGTCAACGTATGTATGCGTCCAAAATCTGGACAGAAGGTATGTGTTAATGGGCTCCCTTGAAACGGGAAAGTTTAAGCTGGTCTCTACAGGGGTTGGCAGCCGTAACGTTGACTTAAATTGAATTCTCGAAGAAAGGGGTTGACATTTCGTTTACGCGTTTCAAAGGCCAACAATAAGGATGCAAAAGGACCATATTATAAGAGGGTACGTTAGCTATATTCGTCACTTTTCCGGGTTTTCTGAATGTCCTGAACCAGAGTCGTCAATTGTGATTTATTTATGGATTCCTGCGTCTGCAGAAGAACGTAATACGTCATAATAGCAGTAACCGGGGTGGGCAAAAAGGCAGGTCAATCCCCAGATATATGCTAATCCATTTCTCAGGTCTGGTATTCCACCACACCCCACTGTGCGGAGTCCCTACACACACCCGAACACTTCAAACGAAAAATTCACGCACACGACCAATTTTTTTCCAAACCGAAACTACGCGTGGATTAACTGCCCATCGCGCGAGGGGTCTCGCGGCGAATTAATACCAATTATAAACATCATTGGAATCCACCAGATGTGAAAATTTACATTTAGCTGTCACTTTAATTTAACTATATGTCTCCTAATCGTCACAGAGCGTAGAAAAACGTGTCTCGTGTTTTATTCGACAGGAAACTCTCTTGTTTATTATTTTCGCTGTCCTTACGAACTATGCTGTTTCTGAAAATATAGGGCGGCAAAGTTAAAAGAAGAAGATATTGTTTATTATGCGCTGAACCCCAACAAAATTTGACATATTGCACATTAACTTATCAACACTAAATTAAAAACAAGTTTAACAATTATTAGTGACTGTCTTACAGAGCAAAGGCTTTCGAACGAAGGTTTAATATTAGAAATAGACACTCTAAATTTGTTTTATATGTTTAGCTGAGATCTACATTTTGTATTCAAAGCAGCTATTGCAAATAATCCGGTTTCGCAAAGGTAGGATGTTGAAAATGGTAATAGTATACGAAATGCTCTAGTTTTCAGTACAGAAAACTCATCATTCATCCCTGCCCAAAATTGAAATAGTAATTTTTATTAAACTGTTTTTTGATATCAGGTATTTACCGTGAAGTCTATAAAGATTTTTTCTTCGACAGTTGAGGTCCCTTCGGGGGTAATTTAAAATGGCTTCCTAATCCACTCGTAACTAACTATCAAGTTGTCGTCGGCAAGAAAATAATTTTTAGTATTCTTTCAGCATCCCTAAATGATTTTCAATGGTTGCAAAAACAACTTTCACGTGTTGTTCTTTAACCTTGTAAGCTTTAATACATTCATCCACATTTGCAACTATTTCTAGATTTTTTTGCTTTATATTGCTGCTCCACAATTCTAATTTTCTACCAAAATATTAACTTTATCAATCGTATTTAACATACATGTATTTCTTCCTTGCAGCTGAAGGTTCAAGGTATTTAATTTCTCGAATATGTCGACTAAGTAGCCCAATTTAATCAGAAATAAACCATCTCGAAACATTTCGGCTTCCGGTCTGTCTTCCTCTTCTAGAAAAATAGCGATTTCGTATCTTAATTCAAAAACACGTTGCAAATATTTCTCACGTGACAACCGTCTTATCTCGTAAAAAAATAGTAACACTAAATGTACTGCACCCGTGTCTTTACAAAGTGCAGAAAATATTTTAGATTTTAAAGATCTCATTTTTATATAATTAACTACCGTTACAACCGCATTTAGTACAATATTCAGGCCAGGAGACGTTTATTTGGAAGTCAGAGCTTCTATGTGGATCATACAATGTGTCCAGATACACATTGTAGATATTTGTTTTACATTGAACGGTTGATATTCCGGCGCAATTTTCCACTCTATGTTTTCCTTGTTCATAAAATCATTTAAGATAGCAAATAATGCGAGAGGTATTGCTTAAAGGTCTATTGGTTTGCAGAAAAGTAGTTCTACTACAGATATGACATCACAAAATTGAACGTAGGCGATTAAATGAACATCTTTATTGATATGTGTTGCCGCATCAAGCTGAATTTGAAAACAACTTGTCGCGTAACTTCCTCAGTAGCTGATGCTGTAGATCTTCAGCTATATCACCAAGTCGACGGGCAATAGTATCATTTGATAGAGGTATGGGCTACAATTTTTGACAAAATTATCTCCAAACAAAGTTTCTACAAAAAAATATTGAATTAAACACGCGTCTTCACCAAAATATTTTTTTAGAGTAACAATTTGAAGAAATTAAAGAAATTTTTTAAAATTATCGAAAATTAGCTTAGCAAATTACAAAACTAATCCATTAAACAAATAGATATTAACAACATAATAGAACTCGTAAATTAACAATAACAATAAGTTAAACTGAAATAGTAAATTTTGGAAATCAAATAAAATGATAAATTTTGTTTTTGGTATAACAAAAATAAACAAAACTACTTCAAATATATATATATATATATATATATATATATATATATATATATATATATATATA
>JAHWXV010182513.1:0-12132 GCA_024586415.1 Phrixothrix hirtus
TCATTAAAAGTAACCAAAATTGTAAACCGAACAAAAGAATTACTTTCACAAATATTCCAATCTTTTATGAAACTAACCAAAATTTATAAAGAAACCTTTGACTTATTACTTAAGTATAACTTTCTTTATCCCAAAGACTAATAGCATTAATTACTATCAAATTCAATTTTACATTACTAATGCACAACTTTACGTATTAATTATTATCATAAATGAATTTTAAATAAGTTACATCGTATTAAATCGAATAAATAGACCAAAACTATGTTTGCAAATATAAAAATATATAATGTATATGGCATAAAGTAAAATAAAGATTTCGTCACTGGCCTTCTGCAACAATATATTATGCAACTGCTACCGTTTAAGCGGAACTGCGAGTCATTAAATCTGGGGGTCGAAACACTTAGCAAACGTAGTGACAACCTCTAAGTGGTCTCTGGGTTATATGTGTACGCCAAATGGATTCGGAAGCCGGCTGCTTGTCAAGTATCGCAACTACTGATTTTTGATCTTCTTACAGTTGCACCATAAACACCAATCACAATCGAAAATTAATTACAGTAGAATCAAAACCATACAATTAACAACGGACGGTGGATTATATAAGCCGACGCAGGACGCATCCTAGGGGCTCTAACGGGCTGTTATTCCGTCGTAATTCCCAATGAAAGAGGTCCTGCTTCGCGAGAACCATCATTCTCAAAACAATACGTTCGAGACAAAATACGTCTCGTACATAAAACACTATACAAAATAAGAAAGAGTAATTAACCAAATTATCTACAAGAGATCATTCGCCCTATAACTCACCCCGTAAGCAACACAGGTGTCCAAAATTTACAAGCATAACAACTTAATGCACTCGTCGCTCATATGTCAATGTCCTAGATGACACACGATCTACTAAGGATTCACGCCCCTCAACATTTAAGATTGCCGCGACAAAAGGTGCGAATGAAGTCTGCTGTACCCAAACAAATTAAAGATGAAATTCGCTTAATGGAATTACTGAACTAATATAATTAAACCAACCTTATATCGGATAAATAACGATATACGTTGCTATTAAAATTAAATAAGCAGGATAAATATTAACAATAGAACTTAAATTGTTACAAGGTTGCACGTACGACACCCTACCATTATTTCTATTTCTTGTCGCCTCTTCTGTGTCTCGTATATATTATTGTATATGTATACATTTCCCTACTTTAGAAATTACGAAATCTTGTATTTACTATATTATAAAATCTAATTTTGTTGAAGGCAAAGTTATTTATGACAGTGGTATAAAGAAACAAGGGATTGATTTCCTCTGGGCAACTTATGGTGGATCTTGAGTTGGGCATATCTGAATCTGGATGTGCAGACGAATAAATAATTAACTGCAGTTCTCTACATACGGGATACTCTGATATATATTTCAATTTCTGATTTATTATATATGAAAGATCCGCTACAAGCTTAAAAATGTAATTATTAACTATTTTTAGAAGGTGAGATTTACAATTTCTACCTGTTTATTGCTGTTTCAAGATTAAACATAATTATCTATCACCAACTCTTTGATGGACCGCCTACTTTAGATTTCTGTTGCTTAAGGCTCCACTACACTGGATTAGTCAACCTAAAATGCAATAATCAAATATTATTAATTTTTAATAGTTATAACTAAAATTTTTAAAAAATAACTCTGGAGTGACCTGTGTGGAATAGCATGAATTTATGAACAATAGTCTGATCGACAGTTTTTAATTAATTGCGTAAGCGTAATATTAAAAAACGGTATTTAGCGTTTTTTCAATATTAACCTTCCGTAATTAATTAAAAAATGGTGATAAAACTATTATTCATAAATTCATATTATTTTACAGGTTAAGCGTATTTTTAAAAAATTATAATTGCAACCATTAAAAATTAATAATATTTGATTATTGCATTTTGGGTTGCCTAATCTAGTGTAGAAGAGCCTTAACACAAAAAGAATTTTGCATTACACAATGCAATACCGAAACCTGATCTGTTAAGAGTGGTTAATGTTTGATCTTAATCAGTTAGTGTTGTCGATCTTATTAAACAACCAGTGTCTAATTAAAAAGGAAATGCGCAAAAATTTCGAAAAGATTAAATGGAAAAATTTTTAGCGTTGGAAAAATTTAAAAATATGCCTTCTTCTCGGATAAAGATATAAAATCGTTCGGCGTTAATGTAACGTTTGGGTCATAAAAGAATCCCTTCTGTGGTTGGAACAATTCCAGTTTCGGTGCAATGACCGCAAATAGGGCAAAGAAATTTTTACATCCATAGGCCTGAGCAATAAAACAACATAGAACAAAATGCCTATGAAAGTCTGTTTCAAATACAGACAAATTTTATTTTAGCATTTGGAAGACAATTCAACATGAAATTTTTCTAAGCTGAATTTTTTATTAAATAATTTTCAAGCGCCCATAACCTCATCAAAGTATAGATTAAAATACAAATTGCTAATGTCTACATTGTGCAGGGTTTTACGTAACACCTTCATAACTTTATGAAATTTTAATTGTAGAGCGAGTTTTCTTGATTATGAAGCACCAAGGTTATTGAAATGATGGAAATTATAAAAATTCCCGCTTCATACAAATATGTATTATAAACGTCATTGTCACTTAATTATTATTTGTTAGGTTATATGTAACTTAGTATAAGCTGACATATGTTTTATGTTTACGATCTTTAAACTTTAAAATGTATTTACATAAAAGCCATTTATTTATTTATCATTTTCCACTGCCATTTTTTATATGTTTAGAATAGTAGCGATCCATAAAATTTAAAACAAGCGGAAAAGTTTGAATGACCTCAAAGCTTCACTATTTAAAAAACGCACATTATAATGATAAAACCAAAATAATTTTAACAATTTATAAAGCAAAATCTTGAAAAACCTTTCAACATTACTGTATTTAATGCCTAATACTTCCAGTTTACAAATTAATCAAAATTAGGGTTAACTTGTTTTGGTTTCTGGATATTTCTTCGATTTACCAAGAGATGACGCACATACTCGTATGTATTTTAATGTTTAAATTATTATATGTGAAATTAAAGACAAGCGGTAAAAGTATTTGACCTCGATGCTTCATTATTTAAAAAGCGCCCTGTATACATAAATTTTAGAAAAATAGATAAAAGTTACTAACTTGCCCATTAAAAAAATTCGAACTAGCGTGTTTTGAGGCACTCGTACCTAAAGTTAGTAAATTCTTTATTTTGGCGATATTCGCTATAAATTAACAGCATTTCGAGAAGATGCAATTTTAATTACAGTATAACTTCGTTATAATGAACCCGTATTATAACAAACGAACGCCTGCAATGCGCTAAATTTTAAGTCTGGACTAATTTACATAAATTAGTGTACATTCAATGATTGTTTTTAGCAAACATATTTAAAACGAACGGTTGTGATAACCTAAACTTTTTTGCTAAAAGTTTAAGTTTTTAACCATTGTAACGAACTTTACTTGAGAAGCCTGATTTATTATTGTCGAAACTAATCCATGTAAAAGCAAAATTAATTTGTTAACTTCAATTAGAAGAATTCTGAATTTTTTATACCAATTGTAGGCGGAGAAGTAATTAAACTTTGGAAATTAAAAAGGTCATTTTCAAATATGTGTATATTGAATAATATATTCTTTAATATTTATTAAAATCCACGACTTCAATGGGAAACGATAATTATATCCAATAAAATAAATAAAATGAAACCTAGTTTCCCAAAAATATTTATTATTGTATCTTACATATGTTTCGGTCTTTTATGTATAGACCATCATCAGGGAAAATTTAATAAAATTATTAATAAAATTGATATTAAAATTTAAAAGTACTAAATTTTTTAGGAAGTGACAAGAGTGTCAAGTTATTATACATACATGAATAATAACTTGACACTCTTGTTACTTCCTACAAAATTAATATGTAGTACTTTTAAATTTTAACATCAATTTTATTAATAATTTTATTTAATTTTCCCTGATGATGGTTTATACGTAAAAGGCCGAAACATATGTAGGGTACAATAATAAATAATTTTGGGAAACTACGTTTCATTTTATTTATTTTATTGGATATATTCTTTAGTATTTCGTAATTAACTGTTTTCGCTAAATCTACGACTTTTATTTTCATTTCAAAATTAGAATACACATTATCTAAAGTGCGTCCAAATTAAAGCTGGGTCGATGTAAACAAACATAAATCAGCAGTACCCTTGAAGCTAAGTATAGAAGCTGTGGCCGGCGCGTTGCTTTAATATTTATAAGAATTACGAGTAAATAGCGATCAACAGGCAAGGTTCTGAGCACTTTTCAACAACTCTATACCGCAATTCAGTGATAACTGAGCATTTACCGCAAAGTTGCGCTTACGTAAATATGAGACATACAAAATACGATGTCGCGCAGTCCTGCCAATAACACAACTTCCTGTTTGACTACATAGTACGCAGCTTTAACTTGAACGCAGTTTACGTATTTACATACATATGTATGTAAATGGACGAAATGCATAAATGTATTGGAAACTGTTTTTGATTATTTTTCATATTACTTTTTAAAAAATGTCTTACTTTTATTTTAATAAATAAATGGCATTAACTCTTAAATGTATTTACAAATTTTTAATTTTATGTATAGTCCTGTTTTAGTAAACAGTCTTCTATAGCGAAAAAAACATTTGTAATACATAAGTTCGTTATATCAGAGTTATACTTAATTTAAATTATGACGTTTCAATTCATAGGTACATGGGGAAGACAAAGAATTTACATTCAACACGGTGATAGTTCAGTCGTGTGGGGATGGTTCTTAACGAGTTTCTCAGTAACTTTGGAGGCTCTCACTTTGTCTGGTTTGGCGGTCGGTATACCTATAAAATAATTAGTTTACGGCTGAAGCCGTTTGTGCAAATGACGTCGTTCGAACTTCGGTTATAAAAAGAACTTAGGTAATATTTAATTAATGATCGTTTCGGTTTTCGGTAGTATTAAAAAGATATGAAACGGTAGCAATTTATTTACAGAAATTAAATGGTAATTGGAACATGAATTAAATCAAAATCGCACTAGTTAATAATGGAAAATAAAATAAATATAGCTTTCTGACAGCAGACAAAATAAAGTATTTACAATTATTCGCATATGTATAGAAAGTCAGCATTTGTATGAGGCATATACGATCACGACGATTTGAAGTCGTTGCGGCGTTGGAACGAGCGGTGGGCGTAGCGTTTCCTCACTCCTTCAAATCCTGCTTTCCTGGTATATTTTGAAAACAATAGTCGGCAGTATGTTGGGAGATCTGAGTACGAGCGCGTCCCCCTTGGCGGCTGCCGTGTGCGTAATTTATGCCGGGGATGGATGTCTGATGTGAGGCGTTAGCGGGCACTCGCGACCTTCACTGCCACTTAGTATAGCTAAACGTCTCTACGAATTGCGTCGGTTGCAGATCGATACTTACCAACTCATCTGCAAATGACGGGATGTTTCATATGGTGGATGATTTCGGTACAGCGTAGTTGTGCGTCCGCTATCGATACAACTCAACGTACAACAACGATGACGAATTCTTGACGTCGCTCACAAATAGTTACAGAGCAACTTGTTTGCAATCGACCCAAAGGAGGTTTAGTTGTAGATTCAGCAGTGGTAACGCCAGGAACACTCAATTACGACGATCCCCAAGGTTATATCATTCTACACTCGGTCTATCTTTATTACAGGGTGACAAGCAATAGAACGCCGTTCTGGAATCTCTATATACAGATCTCTAGCATACGCCGTCTTCTAACGGTTTGTTAATATTAACGGCATTCAGGATTTTAACAGGATTGACGTGTCCAGAAGACATTACGTCAGGATCGTTGTAAAATACAATAACAAAATAGCTTGACTTTACAGAAAAGCTTTTACGGTTTTTGTACTAAGCAATATCCTGTACAGAGTCTCATACGAAGACTGATTTGCGACTCGTGAAAGCCTCTTGTTTATACTTAAATTTGTACTCACGTTCTTTATTCAGAGAATAGCGATTTGGACGGTTTTCTCTGTCTTCTATCTTATCAATACGGATAATAATTACATGTGCTTTAACCAGTTCGTTTGCATAATATGACGCGATACTTCGCAATAGCTTTTATTAATTAATTGATATTTAAATTATCCGAAATTGTTGCTTATGGTAATTATTATTAATTATCAAAACAGTCTTGATTGATTTCGGACGGTAACTGGTGATTTATGCGCCAGGTTGTACAATCTTTATTAATTAGCTTATAGCACTTTTATAGCAGCTTTTGATTAAGCAATTTTTTTATTTGCAATTTAAACTAAAATTGTACACTTGGCGCACGGTATTCAACACTTTCTTAAAGTTTGTTCTGTCTTTAATTCAGTCTTACTAATTACGCTTTCGGAATCACGAATATAGCGAAAACGCATAGAATTCTCGGAATTGTATTAAATCGTGTTTCGCGTTATTATCACGTTTCGCGGGGAACGTTACAAAATTATCCACAATAGGTACACAAATAAACCAAAAACAAAGACTAAACAGCAAATACCAAATTTATAAAACATATAGCGCCCACTTTAATGCTTGTTACGTGCCGAAACGATGTTATGGCATGAAAAAAGTTACAGGCGGTGCACGAAAGCTACCAGGCTAGCAAAATTAAGTCAAGCGATGATCGACGGTAATATAGCGTTCGCCACACTGAGGAGGATACAGCGGAAAATTTGAACGCTACTCTATTTCAGACACAACTGCCCGGGGACGCACCCTGTATATAACATCATAAACAGCCTTGCCTAAGTCGAAACCGGAGTTCTCCAGGAAAATGCATAACTTTCAAGTCAAATAAAGGAATTTCGATATTTTAATTGACATAACACGTCAAACTAGTTAACAAGAGGCATCCCTTTTGACTCCTTTGTATATATAATAAGTCGTAATTGTCGTTATTATTACAGTTAATAATCACTAATGTCCAAAAAGTGGAGCTAAAGTAATATTACTCAACTAAAAATGATATACTTTTTCATTCTACCCAGTATATGAATGAATACGGAATAATTAAACTTTGAGACGGCTTGTAAAATTGTGTCAAGCAAATTAAATTCAATTGAAGCAGATATTAACAGTTAAGGCAGGGTCCACCTGGCCATTACATAATTACAAGGAATGATGTGAAATATCAAATAGAGGTACGTTACAATTTGAGCAAAATTAAGTTTACTATTTATTCTAATACGTAATGCTTTGGTTAATATTAAATAAAAACCATATCAACAAATCGTGTAATCTAAATAACGTTACTAAGTTCACAATCAAACAGTGAAAAAGCCCACGACACCTCATATGAAAGGTCTTTACTGATTAATTACAGTATTCTGAATTAGGTGGCACAGAATTAAATTTTACTTGCATCCCGAATACGAAAAGCAACAAGGTTCTGTGCAAATAAACTCAGATGCGTCATTAGACGAAGTAAAATGTGAGAAGATAACTGAAAAGCTAGAAGATGTTGATGTGTTTTTCCAATTATTTCCAATTCATATGTAACCGTAACGGTATGTAACGGTATTTGCCCAATTTATGCGCTTAACATGTCCGTTATCTTAATCTGTCAGCACTGAACGCTTTGTCGGACCAAACTGTGTCCGGTGACGATTCGTTATTCTATTAAAATGAGGTTTCAAGAGGCGAGTTGGTAGGAAGCTAGACTAAAATGTAATGCAACTTGATAACCGTCATACGCTCCAGTTGATTCGAATGCTAACTCAGTGGGCCTTAATTACAACCCATCCGCCACTTTAAGACGATTCGTTCAAGAATCCTCCAATTCAAAATCACCATTGGGGTGGAAGCGGATAAAGAAACATTCTAACCTTTCCTTCCATATGTTTATTTTAAAGGACTCAACTCGCCCTAAAACGCGTGATCTAACAGACACAAATAATGCCAAGGACATTAGCATTGTCTTTAAAAATAAATTCATGTAATGAGATACCAAAGTAACTGAAATTCAATTTTAAAAGGGTTACAACTATTATTTCCTAATAATTTAAATTCCCTTAATTCAATAATAGTGTATTTGATTAAAAAAAGCGATACAAAAGTGTTTAAACCTTTAAGTAAATGTAAAAAGTAAATTTGTATAAAGGTTAATTGCAATTATTACGAATAAAAAAGGGATATGATTCCTTATAATTAAATATTGAAATTATTTTGGTTTATTACAGTTAATTTATAGTAATTATTTCTACAAATTCATCCAGTATAATTTAATTTAATTTTAATAGATATTAAAGTATCTAGGAAAGTTCAATATTTAGTAACCTTTAAATAGAAATCAGAATAGATAGTTTTATCAAGTATGCAAAAAGTAAAAATTTGGAGGTTCTTTGATTTTTAGTTAGTAAGGAATGATTTTCGCAGTTGAAATGAATTATTAAAAATTTGAAATGAAAGAAAATTAGTTAAGTGACATATGCCATGTGAAGCAAATAATTAATAACAATTAAAAGTGGTACTGATCAATTTTAAGTTTAATAAATAACGGATGTAATAATTAATTAAAAGAAAGACAAAGTGTGTAATGTACAAATCATGTGTTAATAGGTGAAATTAGTGGAGGTTAATTAAATTTATATAGATAAATTGTATTCGCATAAAAAAGAATACATCAAGGTTGCTGTAACTTCAAAAAGGTACTGTAAATATTGTTACTAAGTAATAAATTTTCTTATATAATGGAATGAATGTTGCTTATACGAGTGGTACCAACATGAATCGACAATCATAGAAATCCAAAGCATGTATCACAGTTCGTTTTAGAACAAATGGGTTTGTAATTATTGACGATATTATCTGATGTGGATCTTACCCACATGTAATGATACCAAAGAATTTACAAAACTTAAATATATCCCATTGATAAAAATCAGCATAGCTTACTTGCATTGAAACGTTTATTTGATATTTTGGATGAGCAAGTACAAATTTAGAATTTAATGTATGAACCTAGAAATTAAAGCATATTGATTAATAATTGTCAATATAAGAGTTAAATTACTTATCCCAAAAACAAAGGTTATATGAATATGTAGTATTGCGTCAATTTGGAGAAACATCAATATCAACGGGAGCAGCATTATTTAATTTGTTATTTTTTGCAAAATATAGGTGAGGTTAAACTTTAGTGGTTCCTATATCATGAAATTAGTGGAAGTGGATTTAAACGAAATTTGTTAATGAAAGAATTTATTTTTATGAACAGATACAGTGTGTTATAAATTGTGTTATGCAAGCAGGATCAATATAGAAAAAAATCATTTATTTAGAATTGTATTTATTAAAATACTAATACATCGTGGTTACATGAAATTTATTTTTATTTTTGTTTATTTATTATAATTTGAATTTGTGTATAATACAGCGTGAGATATTACGTAGCGAGTGAATAAAAAGTATATCAAAAGGGATTTTTTTCCCTATATTAAACTTTAGTTAAATTATCGGCTACTTCATATGTGATGAACAATCATATACTAACCATCTTTAATTTATTTTGTTGATGTTCACATTGTGTTTATTTATATAATTTTTTTATTTAATTATTGAAAGAATAATTAAAAACACATCATGCAAAGGAATATTTACAGTTTTTTTGTTGAGTATTAAAGAGAATAAACATCAATTTAATTCCAAGTTTTGAGTTATTATTTTTTGTTAATTGGTATAGCTGGATATGACATTTCAACTTGACTAGTCTATAGTGAATGGAAAAATTGAGATATTTTAAGATAAATAAATTCATTTCAACAAGTTCGCCGATTTTAAAAAATAAGAACCAAACAATTTACTAGTTTCGTGGTGAAATTGAAAAGATAATAAAGTTAGCAAAAATCAGTCTTATAAAGGAAATATTTTCTTTCTTTGTTCGCTAAATATACAGATTTTTTTTAGTTGAGTTTCAAAGGCAAAAAAATGTAACAATAGCATTATCCGTGATAGTGGTGTGTTGGTGACCATATTATTTCTATAGCCAGAGTTGAACTCGCCATATATTGAGAAGAGTCTGTGTTGAGATTAAGTAAGAGCTATAATTAAGGTGAGTTTTATGTGTCTTGCCCCACCACAATAAATATTTAGATGCAATAGTAAGCAATAGTATATTGCTGTGATATCTGAACGGTTTTGAAAACCGGTATAATTTTATAAGCTTCATTTCTTAGGGTTCTCAGCTTAAATGTATGGTGCAAACTCAGCCTGCTACGATTTCGCAAATATAACCAATTCTCGATATTCTATGATGCGACAGAGATATCGAAAAACTTTACTAGAAAAATAGTTTGGAATCTTATTCTAACCCCATACACCGAATTTCAGGGCGAAATTCGAATTTTGACATTTTTGTCATTTTTACGCCAAGTTCGAATTTCTTATCAGTTGTCTCACTAGCCAGCCATGGAAATGTAAATATTCATAATAATAAAATAAAGAGCAAAGAAAAAATATTTATTCAACACAATTAATCTGGAACAATTACAAAAAAATAGCTAGTATTGAGGCGCCAAAAGACGTAAAATTATGGAATATGGCTTCCTTCAACTATCCCACCGTCAAGCCTGATACATTTCTTAAATCTCTCCGATTGTCTTTAGCAACTCTCCTAAGTTCTGCTACATTTATTTCACAACAGGCTTCAACTATTCTTTCACAAAGCTCTTCCCGATTTTGAGGCCTTGACTTGTATATCTTATTTTTAATGGTACTCCAGAAATAAAAGGCAAGTGGTGAAGTATCCGGTTGAAGTGGACTAGTTCTGGCTATCCAACGTATGGGGAAATGTTTGTTTAACCATTCCCGAAAAAATTGAGAATTATGAATGGAAGCAGCGTCTAGTTGGATGTACATTTCTTGTCGCACGTTGAGGCGTAGATCTTCAATAATATCCCATAATTGGTTATCAAAGATACTAAGTATCAGTTGAGCATTTAGGGTGTTAAAAAACGAAAAATGGACCGATTATTCTGTCCCTAAAATGCCGCACACAACGTTAACTTTTTGTGAATAGTGACCTTTGCAATTAATTATTCAGTGAGAATTTTCTGTAGACCAGTATCTGCAATTTTGGAAAGACGCTACCCCATTAGTAGTAAACGTTGTCTCATCAGTAAACATAATTTGCTTTAAAAAATCTCGATCGTTCAAAAAATTTCCTTGGGCCCAAAGGCTATAATATAATCGTTTTATTTCGTCACCTTCTCTCATAGTTTATAAAAATTTTGACTTGAAAGGCTTTATTTTGTGACGAACAAGGCAATATCTAATTTTTTTTCTACTCACATTCAATTGTAAAGACTTTTGACGTAAACTCATTTGAGGATCGGCACGAGTAGAGGCTAAAATAATGTCATCATTATGTCTTCGATTTCGAATGAGGCCCTCAATTGGCGGAATTTTTGATTCACTCCCAGTTTGACTAAAACGTGCAATCACAGCTGCAGCAGTTCCATGTCAAATAGGTATTCTCTGCTACTTCTAGCACTGTCACTATAGTATTTCAATTTTTTCTACCAAACTGAGACGTAGAGGTGGCATTTTAAGGTTATTTACTAATGCAATTAACAGCCAGTTAACATTATTAGACAAGATTGTTATTTTTTCCATGGCTGGCTAGTGCTACAACTGATAAAAAGTTCGGACTTGACGTAAAAATGTCAAAATTCGACTTTTGTCCTAAAATTCGATATATGGGGTTAAAATAAGATTTAAAACTACTTTTTCTAGTAACTTTTTTCGATATCGCTGTTACATCGCGAAATAGCGAGAATTGGCTATATTTGCGAAATCGTAGTAGATTGGGTTTACACCTCATATTTAAGCTGAGAACCCTACAAATCCAGCTTATAAAACTCTACCTCTATACCAAAATTCGATTTATACTTCCAAAAATAACTTAGATACAGAAGTGTCTCAATCTTAACCATGTTACACTGTATGTGTATATATATATACACACACACACACACACACACACACACACACACACACACACACACACACACACACACAC
>JAHWXV010182519.1:0-10373 GCA_024586415.1 Phrixothrix hirtus
ATATATATATATATATATATATATATATATATATATATAGTTTTATAAGTGATATTTATTAAAGATTAATATTTACTACTATTAGTAGAATTTGTTTCTTGTAAAAATTATTGGACAGGTTTTACTTTTAATAAAAATTATTTTATTTGCTAACGTTTCGGAATTGATTTTATCCCTCCATCGCGCAAGCACACACGCAAGCGCAAGAACGAGCACGTGCAAGCACGCTTAAGCGCACGCGCATGCGCACGCGCTCGCGCACGAGTATGCACACGCACGCGCACCCGTACACGCACACGCGGGGCACGCACACGCGGGGCACGCACACGCGCACACACGCACACGTACGCGCGCGCATACATACACAGAATATATGAGGTAGGTATGGATGGAAAACTAGGTAGAGGTAAACCGAGAAAAAAATGGCTGAAGATGCGTTCCAGGAAAGACTGTGTAAAAAATACATTGTGAATATATTAAATTGGGTGATTGATTCCACGTCATTAAAATCTGTAAGCAATAGGTAAAATAAATGGATTTAGAAATAGCTTTCCGTTATTGTTTTGTAGTTGTAGTTTTCGACATATTTCTTAAAGGATAAAAAATTTAAAAAATCGATAAAAATATATACAATTGTGCAACTAGAGAAATACGGTTTACCTTTTTGTTACCGGACTTAATGTTATTTTGTTATGTAGCTTTATTGAATCTAGCCAAAAGCTCAAAATATTTGATTTACTCAGGCAAGTAAACTTGGTTATATCAACAAAAAAAATGGAATTTCCTGAAATACGTATTTGTAGAAAGTTACTGCTAACGAAAACGTGTAATTGAATATAATTAATTTTTCTTAAAATTTAAATCAAACATATTTTTTTAATGCCGAATTTAATGTAATCGTGTTAAATTGAAATTGTATTTAATTTTTCATTTCTTAAAACTGTATTATTTCAAAATTGTGTAAGAAAAGACCGCGAAGGAACTAAATTTAACGCGTAAATTTAACTATCATT
Organism: Phrixothrix hirtus; assembly: GCA_024586415.1. NCBI lineage: Eukaryota > Metazoa > Arthropoda > Insecta > Coleoptera > Phengodidae > Phrixothrix > Phrixothrix hirtus. The sequence continues at coordinate 1,014 of JAHWXV010182519.1, forward strand.
ATTATATATATAAATTAATTTTAGTCTACAAAATTTAAATATTCACTACATCATTATTTGGTTTAGGAATGTTTAGCATTAACCGATTTTCTAAGTTTAATCATGTCATATAAAATACTCGTCTCTGTCAAATTGACAGTTAACTAAATAGATTTTTGGACCGACATTAAAAAGTCTGGTCACACACTATTTGTCATTTAAAAGTTAAGTCATAATGACAGTGGGGATGTAAAAATTTTGCTCCAAAGAACTATCAATCAAAATGTCATAAATCAATTAAAGAGGCACATTAATGCCGAGCTCAGAGTTAAATAAAGAAGCAGAAAAGGCAAAGGTCATAGGCGAACAGATTAAAACACTAATAAAGTAAATAAAATTATCAAACAACGCCATAAACAATGTAATTGCTCAGAAAACCATTTCACACTAACAGATACCGTAAAAAAGTGTAGTGGCTCCAAGAAAGATGAGTAATAAGATGAAGCGCCCAAGAGAAAGCATAAACAAATCGTCAGTGAAGAAGCTACGGGAGTTATAGAATCAGAATGGGAACTCGACTCAAAACTAAAACTCACACTCAGCTCACTTGAAAGTAGTAACGAGGAGTTTCTTTCGCTTAAACTTCCGCGAAAGACAAATAATCAAGAACCATCACAGGTGAAGCAATCAAGTCCAACGCCAATTGAGACAGTGTTCATACTGTCTCAATTACTTACTACGAAGAATTTTCGGACTTTATAAAGCCACCGCGAACAGTACAAAATACATAAACTCGTATCACGACGCCCATAACTACAAAAATCTAAAACCTCCTCCCCCAATAGTGCTCAGAAATAATGATAGTCACTCCACGGCAAGGCAAACGCCGAAAGCAAAAACATTTTCCTTAGAAAATGTTTCGGAAAATATTTACAAAATTGGTTGAAGATCTTAGGACACTAAGGAGAATGCTGGAAATTCAGAATAAGTCATACCATACGTTTCAGCTGCATGAGAAGAAGAAGGTAAAAAGAGTGTTAAGAGGGATCCCTGGAACAATAGAAATCGATGAGACAACTAAAGATCTAAACGAAGAAGTATTGGAATCTAATGCGATCCATTTCTTGGACAACAAAACCGTCAAATTTCCGTTAGTATTGGTAAAAGCCAACAAAAATGAAAAAGGAAAAGAGTTGTATCAATTTGACAAAGTTCTTAATCTAAAAGTTACAAAGGAACCTAAGAGAAAGTGGGTTAACACAATAAAATGCTTTAGATGCCAACTGAATGGGCACGTTGTATACACATGTACAGCGGCATTCCGCTGTTTTCAATGTGCAGAAGGACATCCCTCCTTCAAAATTAAAAAACTCCGTACAGCCAGCTCGGCTAGAATAATAGGAAGACAGGAAGAGGAAGATGAAAGCATCAAATATAAAACAGATTACACCGGAATTTTTCAATTCAATACAAGAACAGGTTCAGATCTCGAAAGTAAAATAGGTTCAACAATTGAAAAACTAGTATCAGAAATGTTTCCAAGTCTACTGTAAAAAGCATTTAATGGTTAATACACAAAGTTCATTGAAATCTCTACATGGAACGCAAACGGCGTTAGAAACAAGCAAAATGAATTGCAACTATTCCATTTTTACTGCTAATAGAAACAAATCTAAAATAAGATGAGTGGATGAATAGATACATCTGGCGGAAAGACCGCACAAATAATTGCGGGGAGAGGGTAGCAATTCTAGCGCACTAGTCATACAGTGCTTTAGTAATTCCTTCGCTATTAGAGATACAAGCAACTTTCTAATCAAAAATGAGGGCATACAAGTTAAAATTAATGGACAAACATGTGATATATTTGCAACATATAATTTACCTAAAAACAAAACGTTCCAAACAGAACTGAATTGCTTAAAATTAAACCTACCTACAATAATAGGAGGCGATACGAACGCAAAGCACCCAACTTAGGGAAGTAGGGCTGCGAAGGTAAACGATAACTCACTATTCAAGTTAATATGCAATACCAAGGACATCAAAATCTCAGGGCCAGTGGACGCTACCTATATTCCTACACAAGTGCGCGGTGATGTCATAGACATGTTTAACAACAACAAATTTACAGGGAATGCTTCCTGCACAACCAAACAGCCTACAGTCTGGCCACTTCGTATCATAATAGAATTGGCAGCACCCGTAAAAACCAATCGAGTAAGAACCAAGACTAAATGTTTAAAGATCATGCATAAAATGGAATCCTTTTCAACCAACAAATAGACAAATCGTTACATAACCCTGCGACTACAACTCAAAATAATTTAAAGGCTAACCAAATAACAGTAACGTACAACAAAATAAAAAACGGGGCCCTAGTAGCGAAGAAAAGTAATAATTTCAGCAAAAGAAGACACAAAAAAACGGGCGTACACAAGCAATCAAACTGACAAAACTCGGCAGAGAAAATTACAAAACGATGTGGATAAAATAATCAAATACAAAAAAGAAAGCAATTGGGATGCAATGCTGGAGGAAATCGAACAGAGCGAAAACAATCAAATGTGGAAGCTGCTAAAGCGGTTAAGAAAAGAGTCAAACCAAACTCACCAATCAGTTATAAAGATCAAATGCTCTTCGAAAATTCAGAAAAGGCCGACGCTCTAGGCTGCCAGCTTGAACTTCAATTTTTCAGCAATAAATGAAACAAAACATAATAACCCTCATACAAGTATGGCAAAAACAGTAAATGGAATAAAATTAAGATCGCCTCTTCAAATCAGTTTGGACGATGTCAACAGCAAAATTAAAACATTAAAAAGCAACAAATCCCCAAGTACTAACAATATTCCTATTAGAGCATTTAAAGCGGCACTACTAGAGATCACAAATATAATTAACACAATATTTTGAACTGAATATTACTCAAACGCGTGGAAAGTGGTTCTAGTGATAAACATACCGAAGAAAGATAAAGACCCGTGTGTTCCGGAGAATACGAGATCCATCAGTATTCTGAACATATTCTTCCTTATAACCTATACACTTTTGCATTCTTTCGAACCAATTGTCAAAACATTTTTGCTGTTCTGTTTCAGTCATCTCTAAAACATTGTTTTTGAACGCATCGGCGGCTAGTTCTCCCGACGAAAACCGTTGTCCACGCAAATTATTCTTGACGTTCGGGAACAAAAAGAAATCATTGGGTGCCAAATCAGGATTACCCATTAAATTGATTTTCTGAGTGTTTAAATAATCGGATGATAGACAAGATGTGTGAGAGCTCGCATTGTCGTGATGCAGTATGATCCTACGGCGCTTGTTTGTTTTCCTTATTTTGCTGAAGATTTCCGGCAAACAAATTGTAGTGTACCATTCAGAAGTAACTATTTTACGTTACTATAAAGGCACTGTTGCCATATGACCAGTTGTTCTGATAAGAAAGGTGATCATGTGTTTCGAAGTATTTCGAGCGCGAACAACTTTTCTTGGGTTTGGTTCATATTAAAACACCTATATAGTCGACTGCTGTTTACTTTCCGGCTCATACGCATATATCCATGATTCTTCACCTGTTACAATACTATATACGTCTTTTGAAGTACCACCAATGTATTTCGTAAGCATTTTCTTGTACCAATCGACTCTGTAATCTTTTTCAGATGTTTTCAAATTATGTGGGATCCAACGAGAACAAACTTTTTTGACGGCTAAATGTTCATGCACTATTTTATGTATGCTGCTCGAACTACTGTATAAGATTGACTCAATCTCACAGTAAGTCACATCAAGATTTTTAATTATCAGTTTTTGCACAGCATCCATGTTTTCTGGCACAACAACTGATTTTGGACGACCTTCGCGATTTTCGTCGGTGAGCGAACGGCGGCCCCGAATAAACTCGTTATACGAACGTTTCATAGTGACAAAGGATGGGGCTTCAGTTCCAAAAATGGAAGTAAGTTGATCGATGCACTCTTGTCTAGATAATCCACATCGAAGATTATAATAAAACATCGCACGAAAATTTTTAAGAGTTAATTCCATTTTTACGCTGAGGCATAATTTTCAAGTCACTATAAACACAACTAACCACGCTCAAATGTCAAAATGGCCTGAATAAGGTTACGTTCGAAAATGTCAGATTGTCGATTACAAATGTTAGATCGTGTCTTAAACACGCAGTGTTGCCAAGTCTCACAATACAAATAGAACAACTCGTATTTTATAAATTAAGTTTAATTTATTTCAAATGGGATCAAAAATTTTGACATTACTGATAAATGCTTTTAAATACAATTTAAATATTATTTTTTAATTATTAGGTCTGGTATATATGGTGAACAAAGATATGTAATATTTTCTTTATTAATACTGTTTTTAAATTTGTGTTCATTATATAAATAATGGATTCTTTTTTAATTTATTTATTAATAAAATTTAATAGAAATTTGTTAGGTATTATATCTAAGTAACATAAATGTGTTTTCTTTACATCCTGACATTTGCCAAATTTATATTATTGTTGCAATAAATAAAATGCACGGTGATATCCAAACTTCTTGAAAAACACTGCTTGAAAAATACTACTGTGTAGTCGAAACAACGCTATAAATTATCAACCATCAGCAACGTTTGACAAAATAACTTTAAAATAAAGAAGCTGGGATATCACTAAGAATTTTTATTTATTGCAATTTGGCAAGTATCCGGAAGTAAAGAAAACACTTTTGTACCAATTAGAAACAATATTTTTGCGAGAAGTAAGTAAAATCAATTCAAGTTAAGTATTAAAGTTTCTTTAATAATTTGAATGTATTTTGGTCTAAAAAGAAGATGTGAAAATGTAGTAAGACTATTAATTATATTTATTTTGTATCTAGTAGCAGTATTTGAATTAAAAATTTAAATACCTTTGACTCCATATGCTCTTATTATATTAATTTGTGATAATTTTATTGTTATGATTAATTAGGGTTAAATATAAGAAACTAGTTAGTTTATCTTTTTCCATTTCATAGGTAAACTAATAACTATTTAATTTATTTAGTGCATTCTATTTTAATATTAGGAATACAAGCAATGCGATCATCAACATAATGCATAAAATATAATGATTTATAATCTAAAGAAGTAGTTATTTTATTCTCAATACCTTCCATTACTAAATCTGAAATAACTGGAGATAAAGGAGAACCCATAGCAGTTCTATTTCCTTGAATAGAAACTATCATGTATTGAAAATAAGTAGAATTAAAACAAATTATTTTGATCTAATTTCGTAAATCTTTGTATTTTCTTCCAATGTTCTTTAGTTAATTTAATCACAATACTAAGGGGTATATTAGTAAAAGGCGAAATTACATTAAAACTAATAAAATCATGATTTTTAGGCATATTTATTTATTCATAAATTTATGAAAACTTCAAAATCTTTAATGCGGCGAAAATTTTTTCTAATAATGTTTTTAATTATATTACTAATAAATTTAGAAAGTTTGTATGTTGGAGAACTGATATTGCTAACAATTGGATGTAACGGTGTACCAATTTTGCATAATTTAATGTAAACAATTAAACTTAGATAGATGAAGTAGAATTCTATAATTTAGGATTTTTAAAATGTTTAGATCTATTAAATTTTTATTTTTCTAAGAAGCTAAAGGTTGATTTATTGAATTTTGTATTCTTAAAGTAGGATTATTTTTATCCAATTTATAAGTATCAATGTCATTTAATAAATGTTTAATTATTTTTGTTAGTATGAGTCAAAGGTTAAAAATACCGATTTATTACATTTATCGGCATTAGTAATTATCAAATTTTGATTTTGTTTGAGAAAAATCTTAGTATTATTTATGTTGTGTAGTAATTGACTATATTAATTATGTTTTAAATTTTTTTGTTTGTATAAATGATTAGTTATGATATTAGCAGTTTTATTTCTTATTGAGTTTTTAATTTTAACATCTTGCTTATAAATATTACTTTCTATTGAACATAATGTCTGGAATAGACAAATATTTATAATTTTGAATAGGATATGCAAATTTAGGACCCGGTTTTAATGCTTTTATTACATTATTGGCAATGTGTATACAATAAGATTAACTAACTATTTATCATTTTGTTTGGAATTAATATTATTATTAGTATTAGTATATTACAATTATAATATGTATTTGAATAACTTTTCCTTTATTTGAAATAATTGAATTTTTAATTGTTTTTCTAAAGTGAGTGTAGTTTTAATTATTATGTTTAATACTACAAGTATTTAATAGTTTATTAATTTTATAATTAAAATATATTATATTAGTATTAATATTTCTATTAGTTTTAAGAAATTTTGGAAGAATACTTCTTTTCCTACACATAATAAGAAAAATGTTTCCCGTAGTTATACCACTTGGTTTTAAACTGGTACGGTGAAATATTTTAAATGTGTGTGGATGATTGTATCCATATTTTTGCACAATTGTTGATAGTTAATCATTTTGATTTATTAATAAATATTTGTAATTAATCCCTTTTTTCTAGCATCTGGGCACTTCGCTTACGTAAGGCTACAAACAATAATAGAGACAAATGACAAAATACCGAGCACTCAATTTGAATTACGCAAAAAAACTGCCGGCTATACAGCAAGCAGCCAACCTCACAAACTCGGTAACTACAACCAGGAAATAAAAGCGGCAATCATACATATGTCTATGTGACATAGAAAAAGCCTACGACAAGGTCTGGAAGGACGCCGTAATTTATAAGATGGCTCTGCTAAAGTAATCAGTCGATTTAATAAGTTACACAATCTCTTTATTAGAAAACAGAAGATTCAGAGTTAAGGTCGGTTCGACTAGATCGAAACTGGCAACAATACAAGGTTCGCCTCTCTCTTTAACGTCGTCGTCTCCGATATACCGAAATTCGACTACATAAAGGGAGTAAACACATTCCAAATTGCCCATGATATAGCAATCTTATCGTAAGACTATACACTACCGTAGGCAAGAAGTAGGTTAATAAAAGCCAAAAAAATTCTGGGAAGGTACAGCAAGGATTAGAAAATTAGCCTGAACACACAAAAACGATAAACAATACGCTTGACAACGGGTAGGGGGAATAGACAAAATTAAAATCAGATGCATATATCTAGGAATCACACTGGACACAAACTTAAAATTCGTCAATCATGTAAAAATATTTCTAATCTACAACGTAATCCGACCTAAAAGCAAGTTACGTTTAACAATCAAAAACAAAATTCTAATTCCTAATTCCGGCACTGATATACAGCGAAGAGGTTTGGACTTCGGGTTCACAAAGAGCCAAACAAGTAATATTTACGTTTATTTTGGGACTTCCGGTGGCACTTCCGGTTATTCTATCTTAACTAAATTCTTGCCGTTTCATGTACGGAAAATATAAAACATAAATATAGCTTTAGATTTTCATATAATGATTACTGTTTGAGAAACTTTGTTCACAACTAATACTCCATGTACTTCCGGTTACTCCATTTTCAAAAGCTTATTAGAGAAACTCCTTGCTTAATGTAAAACTAAATTAAATATCTAAGAAATATACTAAGTTTAAAAAAGATCGTTAAAGTTGATTTCAAGAAATCCGTGAAAACGAAGAATTCAGAAATTATCTAAAAATGACACAAATAAAGTGGTACTTCCGATTATTAGATTTTAACAAAATTTTTGATTTTGCAGAAAAAGGCGGCTGTGACGCCAAATATCAATTTTCATTTAGTTAGGGATTTTAGTTTCATAGTTATTGTATTCAGAGTAAACAGTGAAAGTACTCCCGGTAACTCCATTTACAGAAAACTTTCAGAGTAACCGTCTAGATTATATGAAAGAGTCTTCAATACTTAAGAAATACATAAATTTTGAAAAATCGTTGGAGTCGATTTCGAGAAAATCTCTAAAAACGAAGAATTCGGAAAATATTGAAAAATGACATAAATGTTTTTATTATATACCGTAAAATAAAAAATTCTATAAAAAAATTGATTCTGCAAAACAAAAGTTTTATGCTAATAAAATATTAAATTTAGGCCCTTCTAAGATCCAAAAATTAATCTGGAGTTATATAAGTGACAGGACTAGTAAAAATAAAACCAACAATATTAATAAGCTTAAAGTTAATAACACCACGATTGAATCAAATCTGTCCATTGCTAACATATAAGCAGAACAATTCGCTATGCTTGCAGAAAATATTGTAAAGCCCCACAATGGAAATGTAGGTAGAAAAGGTTGCAATACTCTAAGTTCAAATATCAATACGATTTTTTATGTACCAGTCACAGAATATCAAGTATTGGAAATTATAAATCATCTTAAAAATTCAAAGGCAATGGGAGTAGATAATCTACCCACGGCGGTCCTTAAATCAATTGCCAATACAATCGTAAAACCAGTAACTCATATTATAAATCTTTCAGTGAAACTAGGAAAATTTCCAACAAACCTAAAAATAGGTACAGTGATTCCTATATTCAACAAGAATGATCCAGAGGTACCAAATAATTATAGGCCAATCACATTATTAAATGTTATATCAAAGGTTGTTGAACGCGTGATGTACAATAAAATGCTATCTTTTTTAAACAAATTTAATATAATTACAAAAGGCTAAAATGATTTCCGCTTGGATAGATCGACAGAGACAGCAACATATGAGTTTTTCGAATATGTACATAAAAATCTTGACACCAGAAATTATGTCACCGGTCTTTATTTCGATGTATAAAAAGCATTTGACTGTTTAAATATAACGCTCGTTGAAACAAAACTACATTCGATAGGATTTCGTGATAAAATTCTACAATGGACCATTTCCTATTTAAAACACAGGAAAATTGTGGTAAAGGTGAATGATTGCTACTCTGACATCTTTGAATTAAATCGCGGAGTTCCACGGGGTTCAGCACTCGGACCACTAATTTTCCTTTTGTACATTAACGATTTCGCATTAAGTATTAGTAAAGGTCGAGTAGTACCCTTTGCAGATGATACATCGATAGAAGTGTCTGCAGAAAGTATTACTGACCTCCAAAATAATTTAAATATTGTGATTAAGGAATTTTCTGATTGGTGCAATGCAAATAAGCTAGCGATCAATGTTTCGAAATCAGTATGTGTAAATCTTTATATTCATAAACAAACTGATCTGCAACATAACATACAATTTAGCAATAAATCAATTCTTATAGCAGATAATGCAAAATTTTTAGCGTTACAAATGTAAATTTGGAAATGAGATGGAAATGTCACGTAAATTATATATGTGGTAAAATGGCAAAGTATTACTATTTAATTTTACAAATAAAAAAAATGCTTAACATAAAATGTATTATGAGTA
>JAHWXV010182523.1:0-11105 GCA_024586415.1 Phrixothrix hirtus
ATATATGTATATATATATATATATATATATATATATATATATATATATATATATATATATATATGGAAGACTGAAGTTTGCTCCTGTGAATAACGAGATCTTTGAAAAATTCGGTGTAAGCAAAAACCAATAAAACTGTTATCGAAGTGTGATATATATCTAAACAATTAAAGGACTTCACTCCCGCAAAATTTTTATAACCTAAATAAATAAGTAAACATTAAAAGCGTGTACCTTCAATCAACTTGTAGTCACCCGTGGACCACTGGTTTCGCCCTTTGAAACACCTTAGTACAGGGTTTTTGGATTCGTTGAATAAAAATGCAGGTTACATTTGAATACAACCCCCGTACTGAGGAGCTCCAAAGGGTTGATCCAGTGGTCTACAGGTGGCTGCAACAAGTCGTTCGAAAGAACGAATGCTTATCTGTTTACCTATTTAGTCAGGTTATACAAATTTTGTGGCGAAAGTGTTTTATTTGTTCATTCATGTTATACCTTGGTGACACGTTTGTGGCTTTTTACTTGTGCCGAATTTTTCAAAATTTACGCCGTTAATAGGTGGAACCTCCAATATTTCATAATTATAAATATTCTCCTATTTAAAACCAATATATGGCTCTATGACTCTAAATAAAATGACACCTACACATGAAATGTGTTTAAAAGGAGCTACCATTTTAAATCAACATGTCTAACGACCCCGTATTGACTAGTCTCAAATGGGGAAACCCATGGTCTATGGGTGGCTCGCGACACATTTATTAACAGTAGAAACTTCAATATGTTCAACTATTTAGTTAGGTCATGCAAATTTTGTGATAGGAAGGCCGTTAATTGTTCATTTACATTATACCTTGATGCTATTGTATGGATTTTCACTTATGCTAAATTTGTCAAAATTCGCGTTGTTCATAGAATAAAACATCAGTCTTCCATATATATAAATTGTGGCAGATAGAGCCACGTATGTAAGACTAAAGGATTGAGAATGGGCACGTCGTGCTATGATTTGAACTTAGTTGTGTATAAAGTTGCGTAAATATGAACTAATTTAAGATAATAAACGTATGTAAGCATTAGAATTGTCAATTAATTCAATTGATACAAAACAAAATAGCCAAGTTAAAGGTATCCAATTTATGAGAAACACTCAGTAGCAATTGTAAGCTTTCGATTCAAATTTTAAAATAAACTATTATAGAGAAATGTTAGTATAAGCAATATTTGAAATTATATATTAGTAAACACATGCCAATCTAGGCATTTGCATTAATTTATAATGAAAATGAAGTAAAATCAATTTTTGAGGTTAACTACCCAGATTCATGTTTAATTAATTTATGCATATGTCAACATATATGTTATAAATGCAAATTACTAATACAGTAAGAACAAAGAAGCAGTTATGTACAAAAAGGCTCAATTTTCAAAATTAAGTTAGTAAATATTTGAATGCCGTTTACAGCCAAGAAGTCAATTTTCCTTCAATATTAACACAATTCTAACTAACAACATAGTGAATATGTAGAACACGTTTTGGTACTATTTTCCAACCATTTAATGGAAATTTTTAAGGTTTTGTAAATTTATGGAATTTGAGAGTGTAGTTTCGAACCACATTTTTTAACTCTTAAAATAATCAGGGATGTTTTCCATACAGCTAGATGATGATATTTCAAGCAGCATGATACCATTAAAACAAAAATTTACTCTGGTATTATTTAAATATTTCCAAAATAAGTAATTTTCTTTGTGTAAAAATATGAAATTCAGTATTTGGTCCAGCAATTCTAATTAAATCCTAGCTAGGTTCAGTAGTTTAAAAGCAGCTAAAGGGGCTTTTTCTACTCAATTTAATCGAATAAGATACTCCTTTAATCTAGTTGGTGAAGATGATACATACTATTCTTTAACAACAATGCAATAATTAATTCAACAGAATTCTACGATAAAGGATTACAATTAAAAAAGTTTTTGAAGAAAATAAATTATTTGAACCAAGAATAAAAGGTTGTTAAAATTAAATAAAAACTAGATATTGTGCTAAAATCAAATAAATTAAATTAAAAATGATTTAACTGCATAAAATGGTGAAAGAATGTCATTTTCATAAATATAATTTTGTATAAAGTTAACTAAATTCCACATTTGTTTGTATTAGTGATAGGTGTGTTGGGAAGTGAAAAATGTAGTAGTACACAAAATTATTTATAATTTAAAATTAAATAAGGTTGGAAGTATCGAACCTTTTATGTAATGGCCGACAATCTGTAATATGGAAGCTGTTAAACATCATTAAAAAGAGGAACTTTGAAACCTTCGACCAGTTTAGTTCTTCACTAAAAATAAAGACATTTTTACGAGCAACAATCGTGTGAAGTTTTAGTGTCGATTAATGTAAAAATAAACTGTAATTTTACAAAAATTTTAACAAAAGTGAAGTGACGCGCTCCGAGGAACATCTGTATAGACAATCTTCTAAGAAATGAAGCATTCTGAGAATTTCTCCTCCCAAAGAAGCATTGTAGAAAACGTACAATTGTACAAGGTCCGTCAAACCTTTTATTTTATGTATTTAAAAATTTAAAAAGGTTGATTTAATTGGAACATTACTTATATTTCATGGAATAAATTATGTTATTAAAAAGTTTTTATTTCGTGTATATCCGAAACATATTATTAACGTCTTTTGTCAATTTAATAGCAAAAAACCGATTTTTATTAAAGGGTCCCAAAGTTTTAGTTTAGATAAGTAAATTCCGAACTTACGTAGGAATTTCAATCGGATTGTTTTACATTTAACTTATTTGTATATTTAAACTTCTTTAATCATAATTTTGAAAGTTAATTGTAATAAACTTTGACTTCAGCCATTTTTGAATTTGAATCATTAGCGTCAGTTATAATAAATTTAGTAATTTGTTTTATTTCAAGTATTTGCACACTTGACACTTATTTTGAATTTAATTTAATTTATGTGTAAGTTTAGTTTATGCATATTTCAAAGTGACACTACATATGCATAGTACGGTGTATAGTGTGTTGCATACCTGATGTTGATATACGAGAGTAAAGTAGATAACTACGACAGCATAAGTTTAAAAACCAAATTAATTAAATACAGAACTACCAAGAATCCTATAAAGACGAAATCTAGACAACTTAATAAACACCAACACAATATAGTTTATCATATCTGGGATTTATAATTTAAACACAAATCTACCACATATATTTGCTACCCGAAAATGGGGCAAAAATTAATATTTAGTATATTGGAATTGACCCAATCGAGAGTACATCTACCACACATATTTATTGCCCGAACGTAGGGATTTTCAAATGGCAAATTAAAATATACAAGAACAATAAATAATGTTATTTAATATATTAGAATCGATCTAACATAGAATATTCTGCTTTCGTTTTCCTTGCGTTCTCAGTTCACATATCTAGCAACTTTGTACTACATCAAAGGGTGAAGCCACTGGTCAACATCGGTTGTGATACGTTGATTGAAAGTGCAAAATTCTATGTGTTTATCTATTTAGTTGAATTCTACAAATTTTATGGTGAGAAGTGCTATAATTGTTCATTTATAATTCTACTTTTGTGGCACTTTCATTGCTTTTCGCTTGTGCTACATTTTCCAAAATTCGTATCACCCATAGGAGGAAGCTACATCCTTCTGAATGTGTAAATATTTTCCTACATGAAACCAATAGAAGGCTCCGATAGTATAAATAATGTGTTTTCTTCTTCTTTAGTCTAATGTAAGCTTTGGCATTGGTTAGGTGTTGCTGATAATGCAAATATGTAAATTTTTCTCATGGATATTGCGTGCTTTATCAATTTCTCGTTCTTTTTCGAGGTCTTCTAGTTTATCTAATACTTCGACAACAGCACAGTTATCTTGCTCATCTAGAAACATATACTTTAAATTTTTGCTTTGCTTAACTTTTATAAAAGATTCGCTAACTTACAGAGTGAAGTCTTTGCATCTAGTTTGATCCCGATTGATCTATTTAGCTTTCGGGTTTCTCCCGTAAAATCTTTTATCTTCATAAAAATTCATTGGCCTAGATGCAAAGTCGAGGCATGTGCTTCTAGGCAGCCAATTGATACCTGTAGGTACTGGAATCTTTAAACTTCACTAATAACAAATACATTCTGTTGGTTTGATCCATCTAGTTCCATGGCTAATAAAATAACGTCTATTGCTTGACCATTATATATTATCCCTTTGAAAGGCAACATTAATACGCTAGACTATTGTGCCACATTTTCAATCAGATGTATCTTTGAGTATAAGAACCACTACGTTTACGGTATCAGTAACTGCTTTTCGCCGGTTTCCTTCAATTTTTAGATAGAGTCAGGGAATCGTGTCGCAATCACTTTCAAAATTAGATTCTTGTCCCACACTCAAGGTTTAGTTGAATTTTATTTACTTGTTTGATCCTTTGAAATGCATTTATTACTTCTATTAGGCAGCCTATTTGCTCCTGCCTCCTGTGCCCCTTGTTTGCGCAGCTTTCGTCAGTTTTTCTGTGACATATTTTGGTAATACGGGTTCACCTTATGCCTTAATTAAAGCGATAGCTAGTAGTTTCTCTATGTTAATTTTCGTGACAGTATCTTCTATCTGATGTCTTCCTCCTCTTTGGGCTCCTGACGGCAATCTAAATTCTCCATTAATTTCAAGAGTTCATCTATTGCTTTCACTCGTGATGTCGTTATGACGGTATCCGCATTCTATGGGAAATGCTTACTAATTGTTCGAACGAATAATCCTTTTGGTACCTCGAGATCCAAGTACTACAGATTTTACATCCTGCGTCTAAAATATTTTGATTGAATTCTTTATTGGGGCTACATATTCTCTACTCGTAAACTGACAATCTGATTTTCACATTCCATTTCTTTGTAGATAACATCATTTCCCTTCCGTTTTGATCCCTCTTTTCTATAAGAGTACTTCGCTAAAACTAGTCAATAACTGAATTTTCTTTCATGCCCTTTACCCTTACCGTATCTTTGCGTTTGAAGAATGGCCTCATCATTACTAGTCCGTGTTGCCCTCAGAAATTTAATAGTTGATTTCCATTATTATTTCTGTGGTCTTCACCGTACATTCCCAGAACCATTTCTGTTTGGTTTATCATTTTACACACTCTGCAATTTAAATCACCAAGTGCGATTACTTGTTCCTCCATTTTCTCTAGGATATTGGACACATCTTGCCAGAATATTTCATTTATTTTTATTTTTTGTTCAGCTTCTGCTCCACTTGATATTACATTAGTCGTTTTGTCATTTCTTTTAACATTGAGCGCTAATTTAGTTAAGCTCTCTGGCACGTTTTTCCTTTATTTTTATATTTCGAGACTATACTTTTATTATACAACCTACCCCTTCCCATCAATTATTACTACTAAGATACCGCTGTAAATTAGGTGATGGCTATCTTTCGTTTCTATCGACCTATGGTCCTTTTTTTTTGGATTCGCAGAATGTTAATCGGCCTTTACAAATTCTTCTGCTAATTTTTCTCCCTTACCCGAGAAACTTCTGAAGTTTCATGCAGCTGACTTGCATACGCTTTTTACTTCCTGTTTATTTCAATTTTTTTTAATTTCCTTCCTATTTTTTCTTTGGTTCTTTCTTTCAGTTTACCTATCTAAATTTCACCTACTGATTGGCCGTTGCGTGTTACTTATCCTTGATGTGATCACTATCCTCCCTTGGTTTTTTCTTTGTCTTCTTTTTCCAGCAATTCCGGTAAATTCTTTTCAGAGCCCCATTTTTATGCGTTAGTGTCTATTGTTGCCTTCTGGTATTCTGTGTTAACACCTTGTTTAAGGTACCCTTCTTTATATTCGTCTTTGTTGCTTGGAAAAATTATTGTTTATGTAAATTATTTATCCAGGTAAACATTCACATTTGCTTCTATTCGGCATTATCCGTGCTTTATTATTTCTGCTAGTCAGTTCTAACCAGCATACTTCATTTTCAGATCTTGAGGATGTTGTTTTCTTGTTATTATAATATTATAATAATTACTTTGTGCCCCGAAAAGTATGCCATCCGTATCGATTTTACTCAGAAGCCAAACATTTCTTTGTAAACTTTACCCCTTATTGCTAAATTACATAATTTTCATTTATCTATCTAGTGTTTACTTTAGGCGTATCATCTTAACAATGTTATTCGTCATTCGTTATATTTCAATTTATTGCAGTACTACATATGATCATGCGAAAAAACCAATGTTTCAGTTTAGTCTCAGCTCGATTTTAACACATGAGTTTCTCAAAACAATCTATACACTTGTCGCATTAGAAAATTAAGTGTAGGTACATTATTATTAGATTTTCAATTATATAAGTTACCATTTATTATGTTTAAGATAAAATAGCAGTAACTGGCTTTCGTTAAATTATAGTTGGTATATATTGTTGAGCCAGAAAGTACTTATGAGGCAAAATTTCAAACTTTCTATTATCCAGGAAATTGAACTATCCAATCATGCACTTCATTTAGTTTTTGATTATAAGATAAATAAGTAAATTTGCGAAATTCTTAAAGATGATCTACGTAACCCTTAAAACGTGTAACATATTTATTACAGTCTAAACAATTTATCTAAAGGACATGTGTAAACTGAAACTATTTTGGGAGTTTAGAGGAAAATTAAATAGTTTACATCCTACTGCAACGTTTTAGAACTTTTAGGTATACGTGTTGGTAAGAATAGAAACAATTTGTTTTACGTGTATGTACAGCAGAATTTGTATACCTTCAATTAGATAAAAACGAATTATTTGCATTATATTAGAACTGCTTTCAAATTAATATGGTGCAATCTATGCATTTATTAGCGGATTTCAATTGTACAAGTTTTCATAATTTTATTAACGTTTCCTTTGTTATTCCAAACTCCTCTTAGTTTATTTCCTGAATACTATTGGCTATCCTTGTATATAAATCCCTGGCTTTTAGCATTATAAATATACGAAAAGGTAAATTAATCTTTACGTTACATTTTAAAATCAATACGTTCTTCTTACTAATAGTTGTTTCAATTTATTACAAAGTTTGAGTCTATACAGGATGTCCGGAGTATAAGAAGTATTATTTAGTGCATGTGTAACCGGGTCCTTGGCGAGCATTAATATGTAAAAATACTAATCTAATTTGTTGTTTGCGTAAAAATCGATCATGAATACGGCTTAATTGGTTTAATAAAAGGTAGTAGAACGCGTTCTTTTAAATTGCTTAAATTTATCTTATTTGTTAAATATCTAAAAGTCACAATTGTTTACCTTAGCAGCTACGTATAAAATTAATTTCTGCTTAATTGATTTTAAATTCTATGAATAGATATTTATTACTGCAAACAAATTGTTAAATTTGTATGAAACTTGTTTACAATTTTGATTTTGAACTATTTTCATAAAATTTAAATTACACACAATGCAATCGATTGCTGGCATTAGCAGCATCAAAAAATTATTTCACGTTTAAAAATATAACTATTAAAAATTTTATTGAGTTAGCACAAAGGTTGCTTATTAGTTTTGTATTAAATTAAGGAAGCGGTCTAAAATATTATAAGATAACATACAACGTTTCTAAAAGTCAAAATTATTTAAAAAATATTTTCTTTTTCAATAATCCAAATGTACTGAAAATAGCATATTAAGTAAAAATTCTCGCAATTAAAAAGTCACAAGGGATTTAAGGAAGAAAATGATACGTCTTACTTCAAACGGTATTAATTGCATAAATATATTTGCGTCTATTAAATAGTCAGTTGAGAACATTCATTCGTAGCACTATGAAATGAAATGTATTATAGAGTATCTAGAGACGTACAGATGACCAATCATTCCGTGTTTGACGTAGTAGACCAAACGAAAGTAAGGGTGGAATGAAGACTTTAATTACAAATATTTCTGAGCTATGCACTCTAGAAAAGTAACTAGTTACAGTTTTTTGTTGTACATGTAAAAATATGTCCTTTGGCCTCTTACATTGCTGACATACTGTAATCTTCTAATAGAAGTATATAAACTGTAGCCAAAAATTGCTTAATCCAGTTATCGCCGTAGCATTTAATAGCAAAGATTATTTTATCATTTCTATCGTTTTCTGGCAATAAAGATTAAGTTACTTTAGAGATTTCGATCTTGCATCAGATAGCTACCCTATTATTATTGTTTCTTAAATGCACATTGAGAATGTTGTTGGAATGTGAAACTTTGGCAAATCAGGTAACTTTAAATAATCTATGACCTTTGTGTTTCCGATTTTATTTAATTTTTTTGTTTCTGTTCTATTCCCAAAACTACCAATCATACATGTATTTGTTTCCCAATTAAATGCAAGTTCAATTGAATGGAAAGTTACATTCAATCGTTTAGTATGCGATTGTATAGAACAGCAGCTTCTTAGTAAACATAGTGAATCAGATATAAATTTAAACTTTCAAATAGTGATACTTATAATTTAATTCATCGAAGTCGGATACGTTTTACCCGAAAGTTTTCTCTTATCTACAAAAATGTTATGCAATCTCAATGTCATGAAAATTTCTAGAAAACTACTTCACGAATCAAAATGTAACTATTATTGGATATGTGAAAATTATGTTACTTTCGGTGTGGTGCACGAAAACCCTTATAAAAACTCATTTCTGACTACTTTGGGCTTATTTCATGTACGCACCATCGAACAGTGTGCCGTGTTTGGCGTTTGTTGCTGATTTACAATGACTTTCGTGAAATTTACAACTTACAATTTCACCATCTCAAATTTCCGTCATTATGTAAAAAATCATTTTACGAGTATATTTAATTTGGTTTAATTCTACTGTTTGGTTACTAAGGCTATAATGCCAAGATTTCGAATTTCTTCGTTCATAAAATAACAAAAGTTCTAACGGAGACAGATTTATGTATGTATAGTGATCACTTGACATTGTTGATTGCCGGGGTTTAGCAGTGTGAGTAATTAAAGGTAAATTACCGTATTCGCGGGTTAAAGATTACGCAATCATAGGTTTTAGAATGTTCGGTAATTAAACTCTATCGACTTGTTATTGACACTAAGTCGACGGGATTAACTCCCTTAGTTCAGACAATGAATGTACTATACCGATAGATTATTACGTGAAAACGATCTCCAGTGCTTTACTTTATTTATTTACTTTTAAAATATGTGGGTATCATCAAAACTTTTATATAATTTACGACACATACCTGACAAATAGCAAAGTTTGAATTTCATACATTTATTAAGCGTCAAATTTAAAACAGATAAATATAAAAAGGTGCAAATTAAATTGTTAGATCTACAAATAAAATATAACCTTACTACAAATACCGTTATCTAACCAACTTCAATGACCCGTTAAGCAATATTAAAATTTTCCCAAATTGAATTTGTTTAACCTTTTCTAAAATTATTCAGCTGCAGGTACAAATTTTGCTATGAGTAAAATTTTAAATAATTTTAGATTTAAACAAAACGTTCTTAAGACTTCTTTTTTTTAAAAAAAAATATTTAGTTTTAAAACTTCAAGGGATTGTCACTTACGCTGTATTCTTTTGATTATTGCTATTATCAGAAGATTGGATGATAATTTACCTTCTTTATGCTTGTTTCCATTTAAACAGAACTTAATTTTACGATTTGGTTTCCATGCCAATTTATGTACTGGTTGGTAAATCTTCGATCTTCTACCTTTTTTGAGAGAAGCGCGTTCTTTCACTAAAACTCCCGTTTTATAATATTATATTGAATTTTATAGATTGGCTGACGGCGGCTCGAACACCTTAATTTGCTGCTGCTATCGATCAGAGGTATTTTCAGTTTCTAATACTGGGATATTTACGCGAGCAGTGCTTCATTCTAATTTTACATGTTCACCATCAAAATAATCTGGTTGCGAGTTTTCCGCTGGTTGCTTGAATTCATCACCTCGGAGTTACCTAAGTAAAATGATTTTGTTTGTAACTTACGGCTTTTATAACTTTTTTAAAATTCCCTTCCTGCTGCTGTTTTGGCCAATCAAGGCTCTTAACATTTCAAAAAAATGGCGTGCGTACCTTGTTGGAAAACCGTTTGTAGTTCCGTTGTTTCGATGTTTTACAGCATCAATTAATAAACTATATGAAAACAAAATGTTTTGAATATTTCATGCTTTATGGGTTTACTGTTTGCAAGACTTTACGGTGTTGAGTATACAAATTTAATTTTGTCCCTTCGATTTTTAAATTTTTTGAACATTGGATTATATACCTAAACCCGCGTTTTTTTTATAACGAAGCACTTTTCACCCTTCACTAAATTTTTTATTTTATAGTCTGAGAACTACTACGGCTTTAACTTAGAAATACAGTTAGGTAATTTCTGCGTAAAGTCACATTTTAGTAATTTGAAACAGGTGATAGCTTATTTCAATTTACTAATGTGAGAACTGAGCAATTTTTATACATGTTGAGAACGAGGGTCTAACAACGTATTAGAAAAAATATTCATTACATGTGTCGTAAAAATGCTATTAAATGGCGATAGCAATAAATTCCAGTATTTTAATGTACCATAAATTAGGCCCCGGGATATACTCTTTATACCACAGTTGAATTTTAATTTGAAATAAAATGAAGGGTACGTAGAGAGAAAGACCTATTTGAAAAGTTTTTAATTATTAAATCTGGAAACATTAGCAAAATTAGAACAAAAAAGTCCAAGTAGTCTAAGTAAACTGTTATTTGAAAATTAATGTACAAAATCATTGATAGCTAAACTTGTTTTTAAAGATACCGTGTCAATAATAATAATAATAATAATAATTTTTATTCGTCCTTTGGCTACATAGGTAGCTGGATATGTCAAATATTTTAAAAGCAATATAATATTAATAAGTATTAAATAAGATATAAATAGTCTAGGTGTTAACAACAGATTATGGGTTAAGATTTAAAACACCATGTACTATATATATATATATATATATATATAATTCCATTGACGTGTAAAATTCATTTAAACTATATGGAGAACATTTAATTAATATAGTTTTAACTCTACTTTTA
>JAHWXV010182539.1:0-21224 GCA_024586415.1 Phrixothrix hirtus
ATATATATATATATATATATATATATATATATACAGGGTGATTAATGTAAGAGATATGACGTTATAAATGTTTTTCTTTGAATAGCAACGCCTATTTTTTATTTCATCCTGTCGCCATAATTCATCACGCAAAGGACTTCAATTCTTTGGTGATTGGTTAACATAACAATTTTTAGAGAAATAATAAAGTATCACAAAATAAACAAGCCAAATGCACTGCTTTGATTAAACAACAAGAAACAAAGTATACCTTTTAAATAAACAACACACAAATAACTAATCTAAGGAAGTACGATTGCAAGCTTTTATTACTGCCGGTAGTCAAACAATTATCGATAATATGCATTATCGCCAAGATTACCGAATAAACAACAACTTTAGTATTTTAAGTCTTTAAAGTTGGTTTTTTAAAAAATTTTCTTATGTAACCTATATCCACAATTACTTTACAGTACGTAAAAAAATGTCCTCTTTCAAATTCTGGAATAAAAAATAGGGATTGCTATTAAAAAAAAACATCTATAATCTCATATCTCCTACATAAATCATCCTGTATATATATTTTGTATTTCAAAAAATGCGAATTTAAAAAAAAAATCGACGTGCCCGAGTATTTTTCCTAAAAATTTTTTTTTGAATTTTTAAATAATTTATGCATTTCTTTACAATTGCATTGTATTTGCACAGCAAAAATATTTAATTGGATTTTATTAACATTAAAGATTAATTTTAGGAGATGGATGAGAAGTATGAATTCAGACATCGTTAATAATGACATGAAGTCAACTAATCGGTGTGAAGGTTCTGAAAATGCGCCAAGTATAAGTACAAATTCTGATGCCGCTGCAGAATTGCATGACTTCTCATTTCGAATTACATTGAAACGGAAGAATCTGATAATAACGGCACTGATAATTCTTTTGGTGCTTCTTCTGATATAGAGACAATCGAATGTAAAATACAGCCGTCTCAAATGAATCAAGTGATGAAGATCAAATGTGTTGCCAAATGGAGGCTGATGTCAAAATTGCCAGTTATGGCGTGCGACCTTACGATTTAGTTAGCAATATCGCCATAATTGAAATTAAAGTTAATACCGTTATTGCAGGCAAAATTGATTACTACGTCTACGAACATGGTATAATACGACTTAAGCGGAACCATAACTATCATTACCAAGTTCAAGGTTTATTGCATATTTCACAAAGAGAATTTTGCTATATTATTATTTACACAAAGGGCGGCTTGCACGTAGAAACAATTGAAAAGTAAAACTATTAAAATATTTTGCTATACTATATAGGGTGTAAAGAAAATAGTATACGTATATGTAACAGGTGATAGAAGACATCAATACAAACAAAAAAGTCGTATATAACAATAATTCAAAATCAAATGGTTTTCTTGAAAAAATGTAGTAAATGTCAAAACTTTGTCACGGCAAAATTCAACAACTAATGAATATTTTTATTCAGGAGTTGTCCACAAAATAGTTCATTGTGATATTAGTTAATATATCTATTATTACACAAACACGATCTTCAACTTAAAATTCAGTATAAATAAATTAATAAACGCAAAACTGAAAACTAATACGCTTCGATAACTGGAAAGTTTGTTAAATGTAACTGTCACCGATTACAGTTTTAAATATCATTTTGCCCTTTAGAAAGACTTTAGAGTTCTTTCGCACCTTGTTATCAAAACAAAAAGCTAACCAATACTAATATCTTTTACAGAGGATGTTTTGGGAAGAACACATGAAAAAACGATTAATTGAGTTCTACACATACTCTTTATTACGGGAACTAATAGATCCGAGAATAACAACGTATCCGAGATGTTTTTATGACTTAGTATCTAAAAAACGTTGTAAAACTATATACAGTTTGTCGAGAATTTACAATTTTTGTACTTATTAATTTCTTTATATTAGTCTAATTTATTATGTTCTAATTAAAACAAAAATGACTCTCAAAACTTTTACCTTTTATAAATAATTTTTATTTTTTTTGCCCAGTAAAATTTTGCGATTTTTAACTTATTAAACATCACCTTGCCACAGAAACCGCAATTTTATTTTCATATTCGAAAACAATGCATGTTTTTGAATTTTTTCTCGGCTGAAACATTTACTGACTTTGTCCGGATTTGAACCCTTGGGCTGCATTATCAATGTTAAAAAGCTATATTCAGCGAGAAAGATTAGTCCACAGAAATAAAATACCTACTTTATTAAAATTTTACAAAATTAGACCATATTTATTAAAAGCACGGTTATTAAAGTGCAATTTGTAAAGTAAAATAGTGACATTTTGCGTAATTTGAAATTGTCAACTGCGACAACTGGCACTAATAAATTCTTGATAACCTAGCGACAGATAATAATAGAACCGGAAAATACAATATATTGCAACAAAACTAGTTAATTGTTTTAAAAGTCTATATTTATTTCATTAAGTATAAATTATCCATTTATAACATTTATTCAACTTAATATTTATTTCAGAGCATACTAGTAATAATAGATAATGCTTATATTCATTTAACAAGTTGAAGTTCTTAGGATAACTAACTTAAAGGAATTTGAATTGCTGCTTACATAGACAGATCAAAATCTAGTAAATGCTAAAATCTGATTGAATAAAATTACACATAATGCTGATGTCATAAGTTCTAATTCTATGACTCATTTCTGTGACTTTGAATTTAAATGGGTATTAGTCACAGAAATAAGTCATTCGTAATTACATAATTTATCTTATTTCTAGAGAAATTTGGAAAATTTGTATACCAATAGAATTCTGTATTGAGTATTTCTTCAAATTAAGGTTCCAAGTAACAATCCTTGTCAAAAGTTTTTAAATTTTCGTAGAATTTAGAACTGTACCCCACGTCTCTCTAGAGACGCCTTAAGAAACGATCTCTAAATGGTATTTATTCTTATGACAAATTTAACCCTACTATTCTTGTATCGCTTTTCGAGTACTATAATCACATAATAAAATACATGATCAGTATAAGTAGAATCCATTTACTAAATTAAACCATTTATTGTTAAATTTTAAAGATTTTAAATAAAAAAACGTACACGTAAAGCCATTATAAAGTATATTTACAGGTTGGCACTAGAATGCGATACTAGCAATAATTCGATGACCAAAAGCTTGTCTTTCAAATTGTAATTTAGAGGTCCCAATTGTGAAATTAAGTAAAATATATTGTCAGAACACACAATATAATCTAAAGCAACATAGTCTTGTAAAATGTGAATGGATTTTTCGTTGTTACTGCATTAATAAATAAAAATATTTGATGTATATTTTTATTTATTTCAGGATTTAAGTTTAGTTTAAATGTATCTTAATTTTCAAACATTTACAAGCTGTTATTTTGATATTCATTAATGTGTTAACGTCTTTAATGTCTGATTAAGCTTTTAACCTCACGTTTTAAATAAAAAATTAGATTCAATATGAGAACGATATACTTTAAAAAAGCAAATGGGTTGGTTGTCTTTATCTTAGTTCTATTAGTTTAATAATAGTTTTATTTTAATTTTCAGGTAACTGGTCAATTAAGTAGGGCTATTTAATAAGTTAAACTTTAATTTCAGATGTTAACATTACGCTAATATTTGCTAGCTTCATCAGAACAACTAGAAGTATATACAATAGAAGAAGATGTTAAAAATGGTATTACAAAACTTGCATGAAACAAGAATTAAATATAAAGGTTAACTACAAACATGAACACTTATTAAATATTTTCTAACCCTAAATATAATATAAAATGTCAAATAAGTCAAACGATTTTAAATCTTGAAATAAATTTGAAATTTAGAAGTCATAGAAATGAAAAAATAGCGGACTTCAAATTGATCAAAAAACGGATGAAAAAAAAATTAAACTATTATCTGAACGTTAAAAAACATTAAATATAACAATATAACAATTAATAATAGGGAAGTTAAAATGTGCAAATATTAGTTAGATTATCTATATCAATTCTAAAGTTCATATTATTAATTTCATTTTTAATGTGCCATTTCCAAAAAATTTCTTTGTTTAAAATATGTTTCAGTCAATAACGATTTAATAGCGCTGTAATTAATTTTATGGCCTGTGCTATTACAGTGTATAGACAAAGCAGTAGAATTATGTTTTAAGCGCCTATCACTTTTGTGCTGCGATATTCTGTTTTTTTAAATTTTGGGCCGTTTGGCCGATATACAAAAGTCCAGAATTGCGTGCGTACGTGCGTGTATGTGGGTGCGCGCGTGCGTGTTGGTGCGTGCGTGCGTGTGAGTGCGTGCTAGCGTACGTGTGTGCGTGGGTGCGTGCGTGTATGTGTGTGTATTAAGGTATTTATATAAAAACTCGTTATACTTGCATTTGTAATAAACAAAGACTTATAATTCATTTTATATTTTCTATCGAACTGAGTGATGTAGCGTTTAATGCTGCAGCTAGAATTTGGAAGGTCTTCAGTCCGTTCCTAGGAGATATCTGCCCTAATTCAAGTTTCAGAGGCATTTATTCCATTTTATTACTAACTCCATTATTTCAAACTCATCGTTGTCTCCAGCGGACCTTGCTTTCCTTTTCGGGCTGAAGATGGGTTTCAGTTGCCTCTACAGCAGTCTACTCTCATACAGAGGAGTTCAAATGACGTTTATGCTCCTGGGGCTAGTTTATCCTAAAGAAAAGTCATTCTCAAATAATTAAATTGGGATCTTGTAGTTTTGTTCGAATTTATGAAGCTGATGGAAAAGAAAGAAGGTAAAAGTGTATAGAAACTAGAAAAATATAGGTGTAAAAATAACAGAACGGTAGCAAAGTTTGATCGAGACATTAAAGCAGTTTGGATAAAGATTTCTAACTATTTTAGTCTCTCATATTTAGAATATAATTATAACAAAATTAGAAATAGCAAAAAGTTTGTAAAAGATTTTGGAACACTTCATAGAACATTCCAGAAGATTCCATAGAGGTAAGGCAAGTGAAGATAATCATGAATGGCTCGTTATTGCAACTTAAATTGAAATAAATTTAGGAATTTATTACCTCAGCATTATAACTAATTTTGATCTTGATGTTACCTGAATGATTCTAGAACATTCCTTTTCTACATAGATAGCTGTTTAAATACCTTTAGTTTTAGTTGTTATAAATAAATAGAACTATAATTAAAGTGAATATGAATAAATATATAATTTTAGTTTAGTGACTTCTAAATAGTTTAGTAGTTTCGTAACATTGTTGTCAGGAGTATTATGTGAAATTGACCGTGTGAGCTCACCCATTATTAGTAAATTAAAAGCTAGTGTTAATAGTATTATATATGTCAGTGACATGAATAGTCGATAAAAATTTGGAGTTTCTCATAGAAATGTTGCAAAAGATGTAGGACAAAATGGAATCCAGCCAAGAAAAGTTGAAATCCAATCAAACTAGATTACAACAAACAATATATTCCAGTGAAGAAGAAACTAACTCCAGTTGCAATAAATTGCAAGTAGGAATTACCAATAAGTTAAAAGAGAAAATGGAATCCATTAAATCAAGTCAAAATACATTACAATAGGAAGTTAAATTAGTCAGCCTAAATTACAGGAAGAAATTAAATTAAGTCTAATTAATTTGCAGAGTGAAATTACAAACAAAGTACAAGGAGAGATTAAATCACTTCAAAATGCATTAAAAGAAGAGTATAAATTAAGCTAAATTGAATTACAAGAAGAAATGAAATACGTTACAAATGCATTGTCAACAAAGTATGAGAAGGTAACCAAGAAGTGTGATGAACTACATCAAAAATTTATCCTCCTCATCGCGTTCCTCAGGAACTATCAATAAAAGTTAACGCAGAGCAAGTTGATTACATTTTTGTGTTTAAAATAGCATGCCAAGGACTAGAAGATACGGCTTTAACAGTGGCTCTACGTGCGGACTCTCTAGGCATTCTACAAACAACAGTGGACAATCTGCAGAATAATTTAGATTATCTTGTTTCAAGATTCAAAATGCGATATGATGATAAATATCTGCAACAAGTCTACTGTACCCCGTTGTGGAATCGAGTGCAGAAAATTAGATAGCATCTCCAGGAATTTGAAACTGAAATTGAACGGCTAGCATACCCAACTACTCCAGAAAGTATTTTAAACAAATTGGGGTGCATATATATG
This sequence comes from Phrixothrix hirtus, assembly GCA_024586415.1. Taxonomy (NCBI): domain Eukaryota; kingdom Metazoa; phylum Arthropoda; class Insecta; order Coleoptera; family Phengodidae; genus Phrixothrix; species Phrixothrix hirtus. The sequence goes on from JAHWXV010182539.1 coordinate 6,191, forward strand.
TGGAAAGTCTTTGAGATTCCAAAACACAACATGAACTTGGATTATCATGTCCGTATAACTTTATTAGCGCATTGGCTCATGCACTGGAATTTGAACCGGCCAAACCAGCATCGGAGGCCCACGCCAGTGTATGTGCAGTCAAATAATCTGAAGATGGCGTTGAAAGTCTAGAAGAGATGGTTTTGAGACAACTTAAGACATAAAAGCCAAATGGACGTAAACCGCGATGTTGGAAACGCGGTAAAGGGGGAATATCCAGAAAATTTGTAAGAGGCTACAACCAGTCCCGCTGAAAATACAAACCACCAGAGAAACTAGAAAAGATCTATATAAAAGGACGCAAATCGATCTCTGCTAACTATGTCCCGCCAGTCACCACCCTAGTGGTATCGTTAAAACAATTCCAGGGAATAATTGCTAAATGCTACTGGATACGGAAGCAATAAAAGGAATAGTGAAATCAAACATTATTCTGATTGGAGGATTACTGACTTCATAGTTGAGATTACGCACAGCTAAAGGAAACACTGCAACAGTTCATGAAATCATGACAGATGCTGAGTTCGGTTAGAGGAAGTGTACTCATCGCGTGCTACTAGCAGATATGTAATAAGCTGTCATTTAGGGTATAGATATAATCTCTGAGTTTGACTTCACCTTAGACTTAAAGAAGAACATTATACGGGTTAATGACGAACTGATATGCATTAGTCAACGAGATGTCGACGCAATGACAATAATCTTAACTGAACAGGTGAATTTACCGTCAAGAAGCGAAACAATGGTTATAGTCGAACTCGATCGAGACTTCCGCGCAGGATGCGTAGGAACCCTTGACACCAATAATATAAATACTGCTCGTGGTTTTCTAGTTGAAGAATGTTGATCAAGGTCAACTATCTCATTTGTAATACGTTGAATGAAATCTGGTGAGAAAATTATGCCTGTAAAGAATTTATCTAAGCTGCATGCCACACTCTAATCTTTAGAAAACGTTTTATCCCATGACAAAAGTATAATTCCAGTCAATTAATACAATGAAATTCCGACATATTTACCACTGATAACGATTTGAAGGAAAGAACAAATATTTTGGGGCACAAAATAAATACTAGAAATTCCCTACTAGCACGTCAACATCAAAGAGGTCGTCTTTATCGAAATGAGGGGAAGCCGAAAATATAATCAAGGAGATGGCCCGTGCAGGGATAATAGAAGCATTCAGCAGTCGTTGAGAATCACCTGTTGTAATTTTCAAAAAGAAAGATGGTAGCATTAGAGTCTGTGTGAATAAACGTCGCTTAAATAATGTGATCAAAACGGACAGTTACCTTCTATATATAGTTGCAAACACTTTAGGTAAATTTTCCGGCTCTAAATGGTTTTCAACTTTAAACGTGAAAAGTTTATTTTGGCAAGTCGGTATGGAACCTGAGCACCGGATCTAGTCTCTGGTAGTTGACAGTGGCGCTATATGGCTTGTGCAATGCGCCACTAACATATGAGGGATTAATGGAATGGATCCTAACAGGATTGTCGTGGCAAACGTGTCTAGTATACTTAGATAATGTTAATGTCTTTCGACTAACTTGTGAAAAATCTTGAAGAGGCGTTTCAAAGACTGAGAAGTTCATATCTACAACTTCTTTCCAAAAAGTGCAACTTTTTTCAAAACTAACTGATATACTTGATTCATGCTGCTTCCGAGAAACATGTGGCAGCTGATCCAGAGAAAATTCGGCTTGTATGATAATGGACAAAATCGAACAATAAACATAAATTACAAAGCCCCTTGGGGTTATGCGCTAGTGTCGTTGATTTGTAATTGGATTGGCAGACTTAGCAAAACTTCTTAGAAAACTTATTAAAGAAGCGGTGCTGTCAGGAGTTATTTGAAACACTTAAACGAACTTTGATAACCGCACTCATACAAAGTTACAATAGAATAGAGTCAAGATTTGTCTTAGATACCGATGCTAGCCACGGCGGCATCGGTGCAGTGCTATCACACATCCAAGATAGACATGAACGTGTAATTCGATATTTTAGCAAAGTGTTGTCCAAAACTGAAAGGAATTATTGTGTTAGAGCAAATAATTGCTAACTATGACAAAAATTTTTGAACACTTTTATAAATACCGTTATGGACGAAATTTCTTATTGACAACCGATCATGCAGCGCTGAAAGCTATTACAATTTAAGAATTCAGAAGGCTCAATAGCTAGATGTATTCAACGGCAACAGGACTTTGAAGTTGAGGATCGTGCCGGTTGAAATCATTGAAATTCTGACACGTTATCAAGATGGCCTTACCCAGAAGTTAAAAATTTTGCTCTAGGTTGAAGCCAAAACTTGAAGAACTCCTCATAAATCGTGCTACTGTAATTAACGATAACTAAAAGCTCAATAATGTCAAGCACGGTTATGTAAGTGAATCAGATATGAAGTAGTTATTAAAATAGAAGAATGGAGGAATTAAGTTGAAAGATTAAGGTGAGAGAAGGTGGCCTCATTTAATTGTGTCGTTAAAGCATAATGGTCTCGATGGGGTTCCTTGCAAATTCAGTCTGACCTTTTGAAAATATGCCTGGAAAATGGTGCTGGATGTGAAAAACGAATGCAGTTCGTGGTTCTGGAAAAATAGATTAGCGACAATTTTGTAACAACTGCATAGTGGTTTATTAGGAAGGCATGTAAGCACATTGATCGTATTTAACTCTCAAAAACGGTCAAATAAACCAATTATTAGTTGTTTCAAAGATTTGTTTTTCTCAGTGCATCATTCAAACTAAAATATAAATAGTAAATTAAAATGTTTATAATTATCATATATTTGATTCAAAACAGGGAGTGGAAAAATATAGATACAGAGAGTAGTTGAATTTTCTCTCTATATTCCACCTTCTCCGGTCTGGAAGTACGAAGATCGCTTTTCAAATATCTTACACACGTTTATATGTATTATTCGTTGAATGTTATAAATATCGTTATACATTCATTAACTAATTAATAAATATTATACATTGTTACCAAAAATTAATGGTTATTTTTAGTGCTACAGTAAAGGATAATTCTTAAGTTTATACCGTGTGTAAGTAACAAACTTTTAAAATTATATAATTACAATATATTGAATATGCTAACACTAACACAACGGTTACAATTTTATAGAATTTCATGAAATAGTTTTTAAGCAATTCATACAACCCTGCAACGTGGCATATTGGAATTAATTTTTGTACCGTAAAAATTAAAATCATGCAATCATGAAATTTAAGTATCTCATCGAAATAAAATTCCTAATGAACTATGTTTATTCTAATTAATTTAACACGTAGTTTCTTTCTATCTCTTCTCAAAGACGGGATGCAGAACTTTAATATTCCATGGTAACTTTTCAATAGCCGATTAATCCAATAAAAATATTTGCACGTTTTATATAGAAAAAACTTGTATAAAAGATTATTTGGAGGAATATGCAGAAATAATTAGTACATATTAAATTATATTCAACACTTTTTGTATTTGTTAATAAATAGTTGTTAAACCCAAACTGCATTATACCACCGTTTTAACTTTCCCTTACTGTTACATAAAATATTTCAAAACTTTTGAACTTCTCTGAAAAAATTTAATGCTGAACCTCCTGGGTATATTGTAATCAGCAATATCTCTTTAGAATTTCAGAATTTCAAACTACCGAAATCTTTATTTAACATTTGCTCAAGAATATCAAAATTGAGTTTTATAATTAAAATTGTAAATCTGGAAGCCTCCTTTCTATAATGAATTTAAGCAAATATTGCAATTTTAATAAAGGACTTACAATTTATTTAGTTTCTTAAACTAAATTAAGCCTAGTTATCCAAATTTAATCTAGTTTGAAACTATTGTATGAAATTTAAACTAGTCAAGCATGATGGTATATAAAGTTTAAGCCTAGTTCGATAGAAATATCCACATATAATAGTTTTGGAAAATGATATTTAAATGTTATTTAAAATACTATTCTTAATGTTCAAACAAACATATATTAATCAGTTTTCAAAATTTCATTTTATATTATTTTTGTGCGTGGTTTACAATTTAGTAAAAATTAGCATATTTAGGATATTATAACAAATAATATTAATTATTCCACAAGATTTTGAGTTTAAAAGATATAAATTGCAATAGACGAGATAGAATTTATTCGGCGAAAAACACAATCTCATCAGATAGGAGAGAAGAATTCCATTTTTGAATAGTGTGTTAGTTATTTTACTCTGAAATGGGGCGTTGCAAGTTTTGTTATTATGTGGTTAGTTATATATTATTTTAAAAACACATTCTAATTTAGAATTTGTTATAGGCTAAACTGGAAATAACGCATGCGGCAAGTAAAATCGCAAGTTTTCAACCACGGCAGGTAAAGATGCAATGGAGCAAGGCGGGATTGCTCGGTACTTCCGTTAGTTGAATACTATAAAATTAGGTCAAAATCGGGAAAAGTGAAGCCATTGTTCTCAAGTCAATTACTGCTATACAAGGATTTCTCTTGGGAACATCCTGTATATTGGGATGTTAAGACCTATCTGTAGAGTGGAGATAGACACTCCTACGGTAATGAAGATACGGGATACAGCTGAAAGAGAAGATACTAATCTATACGTGCTTTCTATTTATGACGACTCCTGTATATTACGAAGTACTAAATTTATTATGGAATTAGTCGTGAACCGCCCTATTTGCACTTTATTGATTCAGGTCTATTTAAAATAAAAAGAACTAATGTGAGGCTTTTGATACGCCCTGTATACTGAAAATGATGGAACTGGCGGAAAATTATGTTGTAATGAAAGTTTGAAAATTTTAAGTGAAATAAATCAGATAACTTTCTTTTCGTTCGAAAATTACAGAATCAGATTTAACTTACGGAGCGCACACTGTATAAATCTAATTGCAGGTAAAATTTATGTTGTTGAAATAAGAACAGTGATGGTTACAGTCCGCATTAAATTCTATAAACAATATACACATTAGTCAAAGTAACCGAGGTTCGTACTTATTAATTAAGCAAAATCGGGAGACTCCAATAGGCCAGACGGAAGGATTTAAAAGTATTTGAAAACCGAACATTACTTACGTTAACCAGATTCAAAATGCACACGTACTTATATACAAAAGAAAACATACGTTTAGTGGGTACCCTGTATGCGATTATTTCGTTAAATTAAATTAGTACAACATAATAGGTTGGTCAATTAATAAAGAATGTTAACAAATTAAAGTTGATGGTTTAAATTTCTAATAGACAATACTGTTAGTTGAAACATTTGGTGGTAAAAGTCCATAATTCATTTGTTTCATATCACAAAACAGATCGGGAAATCAAAGTCCCTTTACTATGTGACGTTAATTAAAAGCTACATTTTGGTAACAAATTATTTGCACATACGGGAAGATCGCATAACACCCTTGTTTTAAAGGTGAAATAATTTTCAACTATCACTTACAGTCAAGGTGATTCTTATTTGCCTGTCAAAATGGAATCCGTCCCTTTTTTGTTGACCTATTTATCCCAATTACTGTGGAATGTCCACATCAGCGCCCAGGCTTCGAGGATTTCTTAAAATTTCAACAAGGGCAATTTGGGTGGGCTAAAATAAAGGCAAACGGCAATTCCTAAAAACAAGTTTTACTATCCACGACCTATATCACTTATTACTGGGCAAATGAATAATCCCAGAATCGCGATCTCCCACGAGATTTCTATATCCTTTTTTTCTACTGATCATCAGCTGACGGCAGTTCTTGCCAGCGTGGAGTACTTGCTATATTCGTACAATTAATTACTTTACAAAGTTCTCGCACTACGATATACATTACTTATTTGTGTGCTCGCTTATGCAATTTGCTCACGAGTTTATGACATTCAATTCAATCTGATGCGTGTATTTTTAAAGCTTAGTAATTTAAAATAATAAATTTCTTTTAATATCTCATTTTTATTATCCTTTTTTAAAATTGTTAATTTAGATATTTATGTGGTGCATATAATTAATTTCTAATTTTAATTTACTTTACTTTTCTAAAATGAACTTTTTATCTGACTTTAATAAATTATTGGCCTACTAAAATTATTTGAGTAACTAATGTACATGGTAGTGCATACTTATTACTTTATTAATTATTGGTAAAACACGGCAATTGTGTAGGAATGATAAGTTATCAAGAATATTTGTTTACTTTATGTTTTATTTAAGTATCTTTTAAACATTCAATTTATTTTATTTTAACACCTTTTGTAACGTCCCACGTTTCCGTTGATTTTTTTTAATCTGAATTTTTATCTAAATTCCAATTATCTTCGATTTTAACTTCTAATTTATTTCATTAATACAAATATAACAAACATCTTCAATTATAATTCCTATTTATTATACAGCTACTTGTATATTAGTCGATTAAGTAAGTTTATTAAATTTAATTTCAAAGGTCGGTTATTTTTGAATAGCAAGTGGAGTAAATATTTGAGTGGATTTAAATATACTGATTTTGAATCCGAGCGTATACCTGTGGTAACAGACGGGACACACGGGGTGCTTTTATGCTAGTTAATCTACTACCTTAAAATTGCACGCATAGAACTTATCCATTTCAGATGGTGTTAGTTTATTTGAACTAACAACCATGTATACTGTTCGAGTTGGAATTTTATTTATCCACCTTTCCGTTAAATTGATTTTGTTGTCTTTCCAAATTCTAAATTATTTTGTTGTAGGACGCCATTCAAGTCTAAGGGGGGGGGGGCAGAATTAATTATACTAAATTAAATAAAATATGTTTAATGACGAGATTTTGTTTAAAAACAAAATATAATCCAGACAAGCTCAAAATATCGACAAACTTATTAGCTCACAAGTGGATACTTTTACCCCACTTTAAACCCAAATATGTTAATGTTTTTCATGTTCGTTCTATTTTAATGATAAAATTAATTTAGCGTGTCGAATAGTTGGCGGAGCGGTTCTTTTCGTACACAAAAACCGTTTAATTTCATGTTATGTAAAACCCCTATCGTGTGTATAACGGTAATTGAAAAATTTTGCCTAAAAATGTGTAGTTTTATCTTTCTAAAGTACTTAAATACTACAAAAGATTTTGTTAAAGAGAATTTAATCTTTATTCATAAACATGAGAAAATTCAAAATATTTATCAGAAATCATATTAATTAAAGTAATTATTTGAAACTATACTAAAATATATTAAAACTATTTAAAACAGTAAATAAAATTATTTTAAAATGATAAAGACTCGATGCAGATTAAGTAAAAGAGGCAATTACAAATAAAATTTATAATGAGCAGCGTTTGTACAGTTTATGTTTACAAAACAGGTAGATTTTTATAGCCGGAAATTATTTAACTAAAGGTATTGTATTAAATATTTACAAAAGATCTATGAATGACAGCAAGTTACATAAATCGCAAGATTTAATTCGTTAAAATGTTTGTTTTATAGGTTGGTTTTATCACATTAATGACTTAGCAATTAACTGACCCCAAGTTTTCTCCTTGTTTGGAAACTTTGTCAAACGAGAAGTTATTTATGTACGACACTCCTGGTCTCGTTTTGTATTCTTAATCGAGCGAAGATGTTTTCCTAATTGCTGGCCGGCAAACTTCGAACACTGTTAAAATCATAGTATGTTTTTAAATTTTGAGTTGGTCTTGTAAGTTCATTACTATTTACTTAACACTAACACTTATGCCTATTGATTCTACGGTACTCAAATACGTCGTTTTCCCTTGCATTAGAGATTTTATAGTTTGTATTTCTTTACGGTGAATGGTAGTAAGCCATGATATTTGAATTTTGCTTTACTTTCAACCAACAAGATTGTACTAAAATTCGTGAAAAACAACGCTTGCGCTCTCCTTACATGCGTCACTTTTTATAATTTCCTCTATTTATTTCTCTCTTATATTTATAAGTAAATATAATTATGTTTTACCGTCAAAAATGCATCTTTGAGCAATTTTATCAACTATGTAAATTTCTTCTTTGTAAGTAGTACGTTTATCACTTAAATTTTATTACGAAAATTTGTTGGCGTGCTTATCAATACATTTTTGGCGTTTTAAATATTTCCTTAGGTTCATACTACAATTTTACATATATTATGAAATTTTGTGAGGCACATATTTACATTTATTCTTATTTTATGCAATTAGTTTTAATTCATTCTGAAACTTGGCCTTGTTGATGAGTTTAATTTAATTTTAATTAATGCGCATCAACAACGTTTGTACAAGTTGCATATTTGTTTTTAAAATAGTCGAAATGGATTTTAATCTAATAATTTTTATGCTTCATTGCCCATTGCATGCAATGGTTAAATGAATCGTATCCATTATTATTGTGCCTTTATATGATTCCAATTTTCATGTGGTTATCTGTGAATTATTTGAGACCATCTGTTTATCTTCCACTATCAAAATTGGGATGCTTTTGAAATTGGGAAATAATGTTTGTTAACTTCCTTTTGGTTATAAAAATGTTTATTGAAACTATAAATATTTATTTCATTCAATTTGGGACTTATATTTTTATAAATCAGTATAATTAGTGTTTCTCAAATTTAACTAGCTCATCTTACAGTTTGAATGATTACCTAATAACTATATCTAACCTAGTTAACTGGTTGTGATTAGTTTTGCTGAAACTATTCTGTTAAGTCTCTTATTTTGACATGCCTAGAAATATGCTTATTTAGCTTTCAAAAGAACATCTACTTTTTAGTTTTTTCTGGGTCCGACCTTAAATCAGTTGCTATTCAAAGAGTTCGATTTAATCTCCAGAAGATGTTTCATAACTTTGCATCTTTTAGTTATATTACGTTCTTTTTATTTATTCCCACTCACCATCTGGCAACTATTATTATTTTTATATCGAAAATTGATCAATTAATTAATTCTGATTACATTTTCAAAGCATTATTAAAGCATTAGATGCATTGTATCTTCACGTTATTATTATTACCCTTAGTTATACTTTTATCTATTATTGGTTTATTCATGTATAATAAATTATACGCTCTATTACAGCATTAGAGAGAACAATATTTTTAGCGTACAGATATTCTCATTATGTAACAATTTAAAACCCATCCTCAGTAAGAATCTTTCTATCCATGATTGCTGTTTAGGTTGAGACACATTCTCAGAATAAACAGATATTCCATTTTCTATTTTTGGTAACAACGTTGCTAACTAGGATTACTCCCTCTATAAGTATGATTCAATGTAGAACAATTCAGTAAGCATTTGTTTTATTAGAGCAAATTTTATTCATATGTAGAGGAAAGCAGTTCTTCAAATGTTTAGTATTTAACAGAAGTGTTGTTATTTATACCCCTCGAGCTTTCCTAGTTCCCTCCGAATACCTTCTCTTACTTAGATTATTTAAAAATTTTTTTGTTAAATGTAGATTAATTGAGTGGTGTTATACCTTACTTTAAATATTTTTAGTCCGCTCGAGGTTTATAGTTAAAGTCACATTGAGGATGCAGTATACTATAGGAAAATGTTTTTCTGTGGGAATATTCAAAGTAATGTCATAATATCCACACATTTCATAATTTTAATTACTTAGCATGTTAACTAAACTTGTACATTCTCCGCAAAATAACAAAGACATTTTATGTGTATATAGGGTGTTTCAAAAGTCCTTAAATAGTTAAAAATAGCATACGATAGAAACAAATAAACTTACATTTTTTTTTATTGATAAAAAACGAAAAGTACAAACTTGGAAGATTTATTGTACAAAAATGGTGCCATCTAAATGCTGTCCATTACGTTAGCGACTCTTTGAGCCGCTCGATTACATTAATGAAGACACTTCGAAGATTATCTGGGGATATGTGAGAAACTTTGTACTGAATGTTTACTTGTAACTTTGTAATAGTTACCGAGAAATTGTCGTAAACTCGCCCTTTAAGGTATCGTTACAGAAAGAAATCTAGCGGAGATACGTCGGCGACCCTTAAGGCCAATTGGTGTTATCTCTTCTTGAGATTAGCCTTTCACAAAGCATCCCTTGAAGTGCGGAAATTGAGGCATGGGATGTGTGGCAAGTTGCTCCATCCTATTCTTGAAACCACAAATTGCCATTGTAATCTGGTCGTTGACACAACTCTAATACTAAATGTTGATTAATCATTCGGAGTTATCGTTTATGAATTCTAACCTATGTACTCTGTCTGACCGATTGGGGAGCAAATTCTATACTTTCATTATTTTCAGAGGTCCGAGGACGCCTGTCCAATGCACTGTAGTGATGGATCCTGTAGATTTATATGACTTTAGCCAATACAATATCGCAACAGCACTTGGGGTTTATCCAATATCATATAATCCGTATTGCTGCTGATACAGATGTCGCGCGGTAAGTAACGAATTACCGTTTAGATAATAGATAAGTACACAAAATGCAAGTTATTCACTCGTAAAACTTTACACGGCTACTGAATCTCTCAGAACTACCTCGTTGTTTACGTCATGGCGCGTAATTAGACAACCAAATATCCAACAATATCTAAGGTACCTTGTGCTTTAAGTCATTCTAAGGTTCTTAATTCTTATAATACATGTCTTAGCTTTACTCAAAAGTAGTACGTCAAATAACCCTTTGACAACCGTGTAGTCCACAACAACCCTTACCGCATCCCCAATCTGCTTTTAACTATAGTGACAAACTGCCACTTAGCATTGATTGATCTACGCCTTCTCCACCAAGTTAAGCTAGTTTGAACTATTCGGTGCTTTATCTGGAATTATACGTTTTAGAAAGAGTAGGAGGAAAAAGTAACACAACTATTATAAAAAATTGAAATTGAGCATTTTGATACCATCCATATGCCCACCTTGAGGGAAATGCATAATAGAAAAATAACTTATAAGCAGATCGTTATCGTGTTCGGTGTAATGTAATTTCCCGTCCGATTTTCATGTAAAATATTAACAATTCGTTAGAGTTAGAACGTAAGCGCTTTTGACAACCTTCTTCTATTCCGCGATTTAATGTGGGCATATCCAAAATTCAAGTGTTCCGGTACTTCGAAGGTTCACCTGGGGGTATTACTTCTGCCAATTGCCAATTTTGATGTATCTGAGGAAGCAATTGTCGCATAAATTCGGTACGAGACGTACCAAGCTTGTAAGAGTACCACGATCTGTCTTACACATCTGAGCGCTAAGGTAAATACAGTGGTACTGTAATTGAAAAAATTAATCAAAACTCAGTGCTATCAATAAGAATTTTGTTACTAAATTTGAGATGAAACCTTAACCATCTTTCATCTCATGTAATGTAAACGTACCAGATTGTAATCGTGACGTTAGCAAAGCAACTTTTATTGTGAATGCTACATAATGCTAGTTATCGAACGCATAATTTTTATGAGTAACTTGCGATAGTCTTAGATCAATTATTGTACTTTAAAAGCTAATACAAAAAAAAAACTTGAGTCATTTTTACGTCTTGTATATATTTGCTTCAATCTTATCTTATGTGCATCAAGAATGCAACAATCAGATGAACGTACATTTAATCTTTTGCTTTGTATGATATAAATAATAATCACATGTTTCAATAGGTACGCGTCACGCACCTCAGCACTGCTTCGTGCTGTTAATTATTAGGAATTGCTTATTTTGCACTCCTGTATTTACTTGCCTTGTTTTGAATGCAATGCATGTTTCAGAAATATGTTAATTTCACTATTCGTTTCATTCAAATTGCTGTTAGTAATTAATTCAAGAAGTTGCAACTGATTTGAGATACGAAGGAAAAACAATAACATTTCATCATCTTTAAATTACCAAATAAGCCTAGTTTAAGTTTAGGTCAAATTAATTTATATCCACAAGTTAATAAGCCCCTTCAAGCAACTTAATTCAGACTCTCTCCTATATACAGGACGGGTTCAAAGAGAATTCCTTCCGAAGTCACAAAATACTATTTTAAGTGTAGTTCTTTGATGTTACCGATTATTAAATGGCATCAAATCAATTGTAGCGAATTATTAATATAAGGTATGTGTTAAAAGGACTACCTCTTATTTACTATTGTACCACCTAAGGTTAATTATGCCGACACTTTCGACATTACCTTAGTTATCATCCCGTAGCTGTGAAGTTCCCTGGAAAATTATGCTTCCGCTCCAGGTAGAAATATTTACTATATTATATACAGGATGATTAACCAATTGTAGTGGTCGCAATTGAAATTAGAGGCGCCTTCAGTTATCCACTTAGACTTAATCAATACGGTGTTGGAACGCTAACTATAGCGGATGCAGGCCTGACTCCACTGTTAGCTATCTTGGTACCGTATCGATACACGCAATAGTACATTATTCGAGTCGTATTTTGGCATGCGATAACAAAAAGTTAAGTCAATTGAATAAATTCGCATATGAATGCATTTTGAGTACGCATTTGGGAGCCTGTCTAGTAATTTATCAATATTCGAACCTGGTTTCCAATCTGTAAAATATATTTTCGCATTTAATGACGTTTTTGTTTTATGTCTTGAAAGTAGTTTCTCTACTGACCAATTCGTTAGGCTTGCCTTACGCTTTGCTTTATGTTAGAAACTTAACTAAACCTTACAGTGAACGCATTAGTGGGCACCATCTGAACTGTAACCGTTAGTGTTCGTTGCTTATACCCTTACTAATTTTGATTTATTTTTGTTTATTATTAACTTTATTACCTATTTGTAGATGTTTATATATTAACTCTAGGATACGGGTGCATGGTAACACTGACATTATCAGTTAAAAATATCTATAACGATGCGAATAACAAGTTCATATATTAAAAATGTGCAGTTTTTGGGAATTGAATCTTAATTTACTTTCACCGAAGGAAAATTACACCAGAATTTTTCTTTATTTAGTATTTTGTGTATGAGCTACTTTTCTAATTATTTCAATGTCTAAATGAATATTATAAAACTTGAATAGGACAAAACAGGGAATAATAAAATGTAGTTATGAAACTAGGCGGTACGATGTCTATGGAAATCATTGGGTTAATATAAAGACCTTCACGGAAATATCAAATTAAAACAATGACAATCAGTAGCGATTTCATTGGTTAACGGTTAAGCAAATATAAGCTTTCTCAATAATTACAAATAGTGCTAAAAAGGAATTATAGAGTGCAAAACAGTTGAAGTTTTATATAAAATTAAAAATAAGAATTTTTGTATGTTGAATCTTTATATATGCCTACATATGGCTACATATTATGTATATAAATATTGCAAAACATTTTTTGACAAAGTGAATGGAAATAACCTCGAGAGCTTTGAAGTAGTTCGGAGATCTATACGTAAACAAGGTAAAACTTTATTTTTGTTAAAGCTATTTCGACGTTAACTAAATATAAACTTAAAATGATTTTCGATATCTCTATTTACATGGCATTAAGTTTAATTTTGTAGATTTCATAGCCCTATGTTTCTATATTACATATATCAAGTAGTTTTTGACTGTGTTAGGTGGGTTATATTAGATCAAAAATGGACTAAAACCGTTTAAGCAGTTTAAAACAAATCTAGTAATAGTATTTAATAATTGTCAAAAATTTATAACAATTAATTCTGAAAAAATAGTAGTCTTGGAGACTATGCATTTCAAAGTACAAGTTTATTTATTGCTCTTGTAACTTATATACATTTGAGTAATTTCAAACATCAAGTGTTATTTATATTAAAATTGGTTGGTGATTCATTAAAATGACTTGGCCTTAATAATCAGCTGTGAAAAGATAATGCCAAAATTTTATTTGTCGCGAAAATTTATATTATTACCCTGAGTGTAAATATTTAACTATTAATTTGTACCTTGTATGTCATTGCTATTCAAACACTAAATTTATGAATGCACGTTTTGTTAAACTGAACTGCACTTATACAACTTATATCATATGATTACAGAATATCATTTTAAGGTGATCATTCTATTAATATCTTTAGAGTTGAGTTGTACAAAACTTTATTAAACGTTAAAAAATAACTTTATGAAGAGAAAAATTTTGTAATCTAAATATTTTAATATTCATCGCCCATTTCTTATTCAAATGACTATCTACGAAGGTAACTTGTTAAGCAACTATGAAAATAAAGGTAAAGAGTTAATCAAAAATTAATTTTTCAACACAAATATTTTCGGTGATTGCTCATTACGCTTTTCCGCCAACCTGGCGGATTAAGAAAAAAATTATTACAGACTAAAATATGCTGCAAGATGCCGTCAAGCATTTGAATAAAACAATTTTTCTAACATCTTTTCGAGATTCGAGAAAGGATGCTGAATCAAAAATATTAGCTCACTAGAATATAATTTTCAGACGTCCTTTAAACTTCTCTTCAATTACCACAATACTAATTTCAAGTTGATCTTTTAAATTGTAATTGCTTTTCTATAAATTATTCCAGTAGTTGTAAGATCACTTTATATTTCAATAAATTGTAGTTGCGAGTTTTTCCACAGAAAATTGTGATTTAGACTTGTTTGGTAGCAAAGAATTTTCACTAATCTTCTGTATGAAAAATTATCCAAGCCCAATCACCAGTCGCAATTAAAAAATTGCTAGATACATATCTGTTATGTACATTTTTGTATTTCACTTTGGGCCTTCCACGTTATACCAGAAAATATTTTCATAAATCGGTTTACATCATAGCTTCGTAACAACGGTAATATGAAAGTTATTTTTTACTTTCTCTTACCTATATGAAATATAGAATAGAGAAAGTATTGTTTTCGTCCAAAATTTTCGATGTCAAAAGTTTAGTGGAAATGCCCGTTTTGGGGCTCCCTGAGTCCGAAAAACATGTTTTTAAAAATTGGTCTGTGTGTGTGTGTGTGTGTGTGTGTGTCTGTGTCTGCGTCTGCGTCTGCGTCTGCGTCTGCGTCTGCGTCTGCGTCTGCGTCTGCGTCTGCGTCTGCGTCTGCGTCTGCGTCTGCGTCTGCG
>JAHWXV010182563.1:0-16720 GCA_024586415.1 Phrixothrix hirtus
TTTTAAATATTAGTGAAGTGTATAAGTCAGAGTTTTGAACGAAATGCATTTAAACCAGTTTCATGGATATACAGTAGAGGAAGGGAAGTAGATCGCGATACCTTTAATTACACCAAAATATCTTTATCTGAAGGTAATTAAGGAAATATGTTGGTTTTTGTGGTATTTATGATATCAAGTTTGAATCTTTAACCGACAGTGGTAATGATGGTAACAAGGACAGCTCCATTGATGAATTTCCGACATACAAAAGTGTAAGAGGAAGAAGTACATTCGAGTGTTTAGAATTCAAACCTCCTAAGTTATAGGATCATCACCGTGATCGTCTTTGCTCCGCTCTTCCTTCTTTTAATGATACTAACGGTAATGCAATGAACCCATTTGAAATATATGATCGAAAGCTAACACAGATACACATGAATGATCAGTGGCAGTTGCGATTTAAAACCAGTGATCCCGTTTAGGTTGCTTGGGTTATACAGACATCCCGAACAAAATCAGAGGATATAGAATTAAAATTAACTGCTGCGGAATAGCGTGAATTGTTTGAAGTTAAATCCTTAATAAAATACGAGTTGAACTCGTCTTATCGGCAATCTTAACAAAGCGTTCCCGTACTCGAGTTTTAATGATCGTTTTATTTAAACGCCAATAGAAGTAGGAGCGGAATGCTTGCATATAAATAAGGTATTACTTGTCATTTATGTCATAATGAATTGTTACGGTATTGCCACGACAAAGATGAAGAAACGTGCGCGTACAGCCTTCACTAGAAGGATCCCGCTTCGCAGCAAAATAAAGAAAATTGTCCAGCCAGCCCTAGTGCCGCGGAGGCTAGGGAGTGGGGTGTAATTGCCTAAAAAAGGAAGATGGTCGATATAACCATCGAGAAAATTATCAAGGCTGATATACGCAAGCTTCGCTTCCCGTATCTTTGGAAGAAATCCCAGAATCGGTGCTGACGAACGTTGAAGGTTCCGAAACTGGTACGAATTCACGCAGGAACCACCTGAAATGCCTAAAGAAAGAAAAGAAGATGGGCGCCACACCCTTGTATTTGAAAACACTGGTGAGAATCTGGACGTACAAGAGTGAAAACGTTGTAGATTATTTCGGCGATAAAGGCTGGACTTGAAATTACTCGTAAATGTTCTGCTTCGCACGCCTATGGCTATGCGGAAAAATATTTGTAAAAATATTCGTAAATAACCTGTAAAGAAAACTAATTAAGACATAACAGTACATAAAAGAAAAGAAAAATCAAATTAAGGATATAATCAGTTTATTCCGTTTCAGAAAATAGCGGACAGTAAATGACAACGCACAATTTATAATAATCTTCCAATAAAGTGTGATAATAAAAATGCAGTGAATTTTTGAGAATTGCATTCATAAATAAATTTAGCTAGTAAAGTTTATAGTTAACAGAATATATTAAGAACTCAGGATTAAAATAACACGTGTGCGCTACAAAGTTATAATATCAGGCGGTGTTATCGCACATATGTTTCGACAGCATGAAACAATCCTTACAACGTAGAATTGAAGTAACATAGTATTTGCGAAAAAAGATAAACTAAAGCTGTTCGTGAACTTGATTCCTATAATTTAAATTAGATGTACAGCATCTACAAAAGTCGAAAATCTAGCAAAAGGGATTAATAATTAAACGAGGCAACTCGTTCGTCGGACGTCACTGCAGTGATGTGCGGCTTTACTTTTAATAAAAATAAATCAATGGTTGAAATACGTACGTCGTTAATTAAATCTAATTCGTCCAAGAACGCCCTTACATAAATTATGCATGTAAAAGTATGGTAAAATAACAAGTTAAGATACTGAAGCGAATTAAAATTGAAGGGGCCGTGAATAGGACCGCGCGGTCGTAGCGACCGCCTGGCGCCTTCAGGCTGCGCTCGCTAAAAGAATCGAGCGTCGAATATAAGTAACAAATTATTACATTTAGAAACGAACTTAATATTACAGAACAATTAATTTCGATTTCAAAATTACTAGTAAGATATGTGTAGGCGAAATCAAATAATCATAATGAATAATCATAACTAATATTACTGCAGTATAAAACAAAATGTAGAAGGTAAATATCAAAATGCGAAGCAGCAACTCGCAGGTACCAAAACGGAACGGAATCTCACCATCTTCGGCGGATGCCAGTAAGAAAGATATGATAAACAGACCTGGATGTCGAAGTTTTCGGAGGAAACGGATTTTATCCTTAACAAACCAAATCCATCGCCACGAAGCTACGGGACGGGCGCTCCTTTGCGAAACCGTTGGTCGCCGCACTAGGGCCGTAGAAAGGTAAAAAAAAGGGCAGCACTGGTATGGAGAAGCAGTAGGTTGACCAAGGCGAAAGAAACCCTCCAAAGCGTGGCCTCGGGCTCATCCAAAAGTTGTCGACGGCTTTATAACCATGCCGTCGATTCCACAAACGCAACGGGCATTTTAAATCCCGTACTTAAAACACTATAAATAAACAAAAGGAAATCGATCAACCACCCTTGCACACAACCAAGGGATGCCTTACTCACCCTAAAAAAAATGTAGGTGTTTCATCCAAAGAAGAAAATAAACCAAAAATAAGTCGTCGGAACTAAACGGAGCGAAACAGCAGGGTGCACCTTCCACGACGAACCAATACAGACAACGTGACGGCACCCAATGAGAACAGATAACGATTCTTGCAAATAAAATTCACAAAAGACGGAGGTAGGCAACCCAAAACATCAAAAAACCAAAAACCCGAAAGTAAACACAATTTACAAAAATTAGCTGATCGCAAATTAAATCAAAAGTACTCGAATAATCAAAAATGCCAACTAACCAAAAGAGGCTGTTACAGTATTATAAGAAGAAAAAGAAAAGCTACCGGAAGCAGCGATGTAAATATTCTTATGAATAAGCTACATGTGGAGCTACAAATTTCTATTTTTGTAGCGTATGAAACGTAAAAAAGCAGTCCCCCGAATTTTTTATACTTGTACAACCACATACACTTCGCCATTTTTAATGCCTTTCTTTACCTCTATCGCTTTAATTTAAAATATAACTGAGTTAACTAAATATAAAAATTTGGACTATTTACTCAGAATTTTTAATGCCGAATATACTCCGTGGCCCCAAGAAGGGGTTGGAATTTCTGGATCAAATTTGGCAGGAATATTCACCTATGTTATAGTAATACATGATCAAAATTTAGGAGGAAAATATTTATTAGTTAAACAAAATTTTATAATAAGTGTTAAAAATGTGTGGTGCGGCCTCTCTGATTTACACATTCATTTACACGCCGAGACATTGATTGAATAAGGTGGTTTATCTCGTCTTGGGGTATTGCCTCCCATGCCAGCTCCACCCCATGTCTCAAGGCGTCCAAAGTCAAAGGAGGGCGCTGTAAATTTCGCAACCTTCTACCCATTATGTCCCATACCTGTTCAATGGGAAAAAGATCTAGAGATCTTGGAGGACGGGGCAAAAGATGAACCTCAGCATACTCAAAGAAGTTCAAGGAAAACCTAATAATGGATCTTCGAGGTCTTGTAGGTAAAGCAGAAGATGTGTTCCAACCATGAATGAACACCAAGGGAGACCTTCTGCCATAAGTAATCGCACCTCAAACCATAACACCTACAGTGCGGTGTACGTGTCTCTCAACTGTAAATCGAAGATTCCGTCGTTCACCGCG
The DNA here is from genome assembly GCA_024586415.1 of Phrixothrix hirtus. Lineage (NCBI taxonomy): Eukaryota > Metazoa > Arthropoda > Insecta > Coleoptera > Phengodidae > Phrixothrix > Phrixothrix hirtus. Next base: position 3,707 of record JAHWXV010182563.1, read on the forward strand.
TCTTCTTCTGACTCTCATACGACAGTCGTGCATTCCTAAACAAAATCTAGATTCGTCACTAAAGACAACACGACACCATTCAAGATTCCAATGAGACCGTTATTGCACCATTGCAACCGTTGCTGATAATGTTCTGCAGTGAAAGTAAGCACAAGTTGCGGACGATATGATGTAAATCCAAAACTTTGGATTCGGCTATAAACTGTTCTAAAAGGTTACAAGGTGACCTTCATCAAACCATTGGTCACCAACTGCCCAAGTAGAAGAAAATCGTCCTCTAAATCCCAGTTGTCTTAAGCGGCGATCTTGACGCTCATTCCTTCTTCTTGAAGCCCCGGTTCCTCTTTTATGATGTTTCTGGCCATCTTCAAACCATGCACGACACACTCGCATTACAGTAGACCGATTTAGATTTACACAGTTTGCAATTTCCCCAAATGAAAAACCAGCTTCGCGCAAACCAATAATTCAACATCTGTCAAATTCGCTTAATTGACGGTAATATCATCGTTAGGGTACTCTAGGCATGATCAAACAAACAAAACACTTTAACAGAAGAACAACAACCAAAATAATGTTAATTAACAATGAAAAAGAACAACAAATCGTACGAAAAACGCAGACCGAAAAAGTTAGCAAAAAATTATAACAAATGCCAAATATGACGTTATCACATTACCACTGAACTCAAAAGTTAATCATTTATTACTTACCGTCAGCCCAACAGATCTATCAATTTTTAGTTGCGAAATTCCTACTCCTTCTTGGTGTTCCAATTTCTATGTCATTGAATATATATTATGACGTCATACACACTAACCTATATTGCACCAATAATTTATTTGCGTTTTTTGAAGTTATTAACGTTTATTTTTCAAATTTATTTTGTTGTACCTATTGAAGAAATTAGAAATTCCAAACAGTTCTAAGTAAAAATATAAAATTTGTGCATGTAGCCAATTGAAATATACCTTATTTTTCCATTAATTGCTATAATTAATATTAAAACACACTTTGTTTTATTAAAAACATATAACTAAAGCATTCTTTTTAGGTGATAAACGTGATTGTGGCTCTACAATTAGTATTTGTGCAATTTAAAGCACGATTTTTTACCAAGGCAATTTGAAATGGAAAGTATTTTATTTTGAAAATAATTTTAGGCACCATATATCTCCGTGTATAAGTCGACCTATCAATTGTCAAAATGTGATAAAGTTTGCCTTACGCATTAATCATAATGCAAGTACCAGGTGATTCAAAAATATTATTGCCTATTTGAATTTAGCGCCAGTTATAATACGGGAAGGTTCATAAAAAAATTATATGTACATTTTTTAAGCTAATATTATTAAAAAAGTCCTCAAAAATTGATATGTAAAAAATTTTGTAAATATGTTGTTCCATAAGGCCCAAAAAATAGTGAAATGAAATTTTCTAATCATTTGAACCGCTCGAAAAACTTCTGCTTGACTTGACGTCACAAGTTCGCCTTTTTACTGACGCCTAAATGTTACATACATAAGAACATGTGCAATATTCATTCAAATCGGTACATCCAAATGAAAATGGAGTAAATTTTTGAAGCTACAGATTGTCGAAACTTATCTTGCGTAAATATAGAGATGTTAATTAATTTTATAACAGTAATTGCCAATTACAACCAACCACAAACCAGTGGAATTCAACTTCTTCAGTACGTATCTAGTCCTTTAAACACATTTTATTTCTTAACACAATAAATGCTTCATAATGGAATTGAATAGTAAAATTATGATGTTTGACCCACAACGAGCATAAATAATTTAATTAAATAACGTAATCTACGTTAAATCTTGTCTATTTATTTATTTTATCATAAACGGTTTATTATTTATTAATTTTTATCTTGTTGTGCAAACAAAACAACCCTTGTATAAGCGAAAAGATGTTATATATAAATGAGATTTCATTTAATTAGTAGTAAAATATAACAATAGAGCAGTAGAATTTCTCTATTAAAATGTCACATTTTACAGTTCAGGAAGCGAAAAAGCTGTGGAAATTTAGCTTATTGATTACGTACAAATAAAAAGAGAATTTTTTGTAGTAATTTGTTCATCAGTTTGACATGTGAATAAATGAGGTAAACCAACAGTTTTTCCTTCAGTCTTCCTTTAGCTATAACAGTTATGAAATTATTAAATTTATTTAAATTAAAAACAATCAGTCGGTATTACATTAAAATGCGTCTGGCAAAATTAAAATTAAAAACCGGTTTGCCTGTCTATTCCTCTGATGTTAGTTACATTGATATACCACGTTTAGTGGTGTACCATGTGGTAATTATCGTATAAAGCTGTGTTGAAAATTGAATCACCTTCGTGAACCGTTTTCGAAAAAAGAACTTAATTTAGAAAAGTGACTGACTTCATCACGTGCCTAAATAGCATTAAAGTACCAACCGCTTATAGTCAGCTAATTCGGAACACGGCTGTCTAGCTAAAAGTGTCCGAATACCATAAAGAGGTAGCAAGTCCTATTCAGGAGTTGTGGGTGCAATTGATTTCGACTAGCCGCTACAGGATTACTAATGACATCCTCTATATAAATGACAATTAATCTTGTCTTTCAAGTAAAATCAGATAATTTTCCAAACTGGTAAACTTGTAAACAAGAGGTAGTCCTTATGACTGTCCTCTTTTATAATTAATTGACAATAATTATTAAAATGATAGTTACTTAGGCGGAAAGGCTAAAATGTGCATATAAGTTGATACTTTGAATGCAAAGGTTGCGTTCTTTTAGAATTTACCCTGTAGATGACTGAGTCTGAGTTACAGAATGTTTTAAACTTTATAATAATATACTAACAGTAAATAAAATGTAATTGAAATTAGCTGAACACTTTTTGGTTGCTTAAACGAAAGGAACTTTGTGATATCCCCTCGTATTTATGTATTACTGATTAATTGTGAATTCGATAAAACGAATCTGAAAGTTAATTCATTTATACAGAACAGAATAATAGTCAAAGACGCAGAACAATAAACATCAATATTTAAATAATCAGCACAACGGGGTTTTAACTATACATACGTGCAATCTTGATATATACGGAATAAAATAGATAAATCATGGTATTTGGTAAACGTCAAATATATAGCTTGGAGAAATAACTTAAATCTAATGACGAAGTGAGTTCACTTGTTTTATTTTATTTCATAAGAACAAATATTTCTATAAGATCAATAAAAGTTAAATAAATGAATTGTGTCGCAAAAATAAATGAATTGTGTCGCAAAAATAACAGTCTATTTCAACTTTTAAGTTCGCTGAATCCAAATGTCAATAAAGTTATTGATGGTAAGTTAATTGACACTTCACACGATGGACGAAAGTACTTTAAAATGTTATAACCAGTTGAAGATTAATGTATGGTTAAGGTAAGGTTTGATACTTAAAGGCCAATTATAATTTGGAGTTAATACAATAACACCCGGTAATACAAAATGAAACGGTTACGGCAACGAGCTTTGGTATACCCTAAGATGGATAAAATAAGTTAAAATTTATTAAAATACCTTGAACAGTTAAGTGTTCCTTTTTCATAAACCCTAGCTATATCGGTATAACTAGACGGGTCTTAAATTCCTAAATCAGGCTGCCTTAAACTTCCATCACATCCGCCAATTACGGCGTCAGTCAAATCGCATTTCAAATCTGGATTCTTTATTTCATCCTAAAATATTGGAAAACGAACGTGGTATTAACTAATTACAAACCTTTCACATTTTATTTAAAACTGAAACTTATAAAAACCAACGGGGCCGATGTACCACTTGAGTACATCCGTTCCTACTGAAAATGGTTACTCAACTTCTTTTCTTCAAAAATGAATGTTTTAGTTAAATATTTTACGAATTTTCCAATGTATAATAGATTAAATAATTGAAAATGCACTAAAATGAATTTAAGAAACACCAAGGGTATCTACAATTAGTTCTGAAATAAACAAACGTAACCGGAAGAAAGGTTTGAGCAATCAAATGCAATATTAACATAAAATAAACAGTTTATGGAAACACTGAATTAAGTCAGAATATAATTATGAATAATTGCGAGCCTTACATCGAACTAACTGTAAGATAAGTGTATCATGATCATGGCATCAACAATAGCGGAGATCGTTCACAACTTCTAAAAATTACAATTAAAGTAATACTTATTTCAATAAAACTGGCGCGGTAATTAAAAACGTAACGTTAAACAAGGTAAAATTAGACCTTAACAAAATATTAAAACGCCAAAATAACCAAGATTGCAACGTGCCAAATTCAACAGTCACCTGGTATCTGCAAGGTTATAAATAACTTTCACCAAGTAATTCATGAGCTATTTCACAATTATTATTAATTTTGTAATGCAATAATGTTGCATTTGAAAATAGCACCAAATCGATTAATTTTTATAGTTGCCTTACTATAGTTATAATGTGCATTTTTTAAAGAGTGAAACATCAAGGTCATTCGGATTGTGCCACTTATTTTAGATTTTGTGCTTATTATTTTAAATACATAAAAAATGATGAGCTACCCATTGGCAACTGTCATAATTAACCTCAAAATTTAGTGTTTTTTCGAAATATGCCTGAACGAACACAAAAAGTTTTGTTCGATACTCGTGCTGCCACATCTTAGGCTCTTGATCTTCTTTACAGAATTCGGCTTATGCCTCATTCTGTAGAAATCAATCTTGGGTCTGAAATATAGAACGACAGCGCACTTGTATCACAGATAACTATTAAAATTTTAAAAAGTTATTTCTAATTCACTGATGCTAACACTAAGGTACCATATAACCTAACAAACAATAACGAAATGATAATCATGATAGTAACACATATTTCTATGAAGCGGTAATTTTTATAGTTTCAGTCATTTTTATGACCTTGATGCTCCACTATTAAGAATATTCACTGTAGAATATTTATATGCTGCATTCACATTCAGGAGATATCGAGTGAATGAACTGGCTACGCAATAAAATGATGACATAATTTTTAAATCGTGATGACCGTTATACACTTCAAATAATTTACAATTTAATTTACGCTATAAAATGAGATATTCCTATTTTGTATTTATAATGAAGATTATGATACGCAGTTGATAAATATCTTTCACATTTGATGTTGGAAATATTAAACGTTAACGTCAACCACCACATATATACAACATTCCCTAATTCAACTACAGTGAGATCATTATTGTATGTCCAGAGGATTTTTTTCTACTCTATAAATCAAAACTTTAATCCACCTTCGTGATATCAGTAGGCGTTTACGATAATTAAACCGCTTCACACCGATCCAGTATTCTTTCTAACGTTGTGGAACGGTTTAATTATCGTAAACACATATTGTTGTAAATGACATCTGACTTATCATTTGTAGGCAGCATTTATAGGTTATGCAAAAATATTCAAGAAATCCAGTTCATTTTGCAATATTGTTTTCGAATACAAGATAATTTAAACACATGTCATAAAAATACATTTAATTCTTGTAATGTATCTAAATTCATTATGGAGGTTAGAGTAAATGGATTTAAATTTTGATATCACCAGCAGTGAAAGAAATTTTTTTCTGGATGTGCAATGAACCATTTTGGTAATTACGTCACAGAGTGTTGGGCATCTAATGGCGTCATTCCCCAAATTTAAAACTTTCATTGTATGTACCTATTTATCTGCTTTAGAACAAATAGTTAAAATATAAATTAAGTTATGAGGTAAATAAATACTTTATAAATATCTTTTGTGGCCCATTTGTTGCAGCTCTAAATAGATACCAAACTATAATTATAAAACAATTGGCGGGAAAATTTAAATTTAATTCTTTTTAATAATTATTTCCATAAATAGAATTTTGTATAAATAAATAGATTGAAACTACATGTAAATGTTTATTATTGTATAGATAAATCACCTTATTAATTTTATTCGTTGCTGTTTTTACCATCATTCTTTGCAAACCGGAAAAACCTACAATTATCAGCTTCACTGGAATGATTACAATCAAAAACAAAACAACACGCCATTATTATAATTCCTAAAATAAAATGTTAATATTACACTAAAATAAAATGTAGGTTAGTGCATTTTTCTATTTATTTATATATTGAAAGGTAAACCTATAAATGCACTTTTAAATCATCATTTACGTTTTAATATTTGAATCAGCTAAATAGCATAAATTAGCTGATATTAACTAAATACAATAATTTATTTAGCTAAAAATAAAAATACTGCAAATAACAATCAGAAAACGTATTCATTGAAAAGTATTATCTGCATTGCAATACTGTAAGCGCGTCTGAAATTTTGACACTAATATTAACAAGCATTTAGAGACACCCTATATATAAAAATTCATGATTATTTTTTGAACATATTGGGTAATATTGCGTTGACATTTTAATAATAATGGCAATAAAATTACATATCTAAAATTATAACTATTTCAAGTAAAATAATGGTTTAAAACAAATCCTTTGGTACAAAACAAAATGTAATTGAAACATTTAGATATTCTAAATATTATTACGTCAACAAAATTTGTAAGCAAGCTTCAACCGTTCTAAAAATAGTACCAATAACCCCGCTTATTCGCCTTCCGTTGTGAGAGACGCGAATACAGCAAGTTGAGGCTAGAGTGGTGCTAAGGTCAAATTTAAATAAGATAATCGAAGAGTTACCCAAGTTCACGTTAAGTAAAGGAGATCGAATTATTGGAAACTCGGTCTATTTCCGTCCAAAGGCGAATTATATCTGGATCAGTGTCATTAATCCACGTCCGATTCCTATACAAGGGTTTAGAATCTGATGGTGCCTACACATAGGTACGACAAAATTGAAGCCCCTCTATCTTAATATTATCGCGACATAATCTTCAAGGCATCTCTTCAAAAGCTCAACCCCCTTTTTTTTCATATACTCTGTTGGAACGATTAGTTCTAACAAGTTATAAACAAAAGGCAATTGAAATAACTTTTCTAAAAAGTATACCGAGTTTTTCGAAGCTTATTTGATTAAGTTAAATAAGGCCATCATTCAAAGGCCAAATGTATTATCTAATTTAGTAGTAATTATAAACGTAGAAACCCAGGGGTCCTCTACTTTAGTTATAGTTAACCAATTGTTTTTTTATTATTTTCTTTTTGTTATCAGTGCATTTTACTTAACTGTATATTTTACCTTTTTATTATTACAGTGATTTATTGAGTGCATACTTCGCAATTATAAAAATCCTTAGTATAAGTAACCATCTTTTCTTTCAGGGAATTTCCAGAATTAAGTAAGCAAAATATCTTAATTTGTAAGTCTAGTTTGATCTGATGGAAATATAAACCCAGTGGCGTACACTCATCACCTGCGCTGTAAGTATACCATTGTTGTTCCGAATTATAGGTTTGGAAAAGGAGTCTTTATTCTCGACTTTTCTCTAACATAGAACCTGACGTCTTTTAACAAAGTGGCGCCCTTGACTATGACATTCCCCAATTGTGACAACTGTAAGACGTTCCTGAGCATAGGATTATTTGATTTAATAGCTAACGTAGAACTCCCCTTTTTCCACTGTCTACCGATGCAATCTTGCTAGTTCAGGAAATAACACCGTTTACCCTTTTTGGTCGCAAAGCGTCTTTCCGCCCGTTATAACACTTCTATGACATCACATAAAATGGTCCATATTGATCGCACTATATATGCGGAATATATATTTTATTAATTTCAGAAATAAAATATGTAAAATAAAAAAATAGTATAAAAAATTCATTTTACAAGACATTTTATCCATTTGCTCTTTAGAAAAGAAAGCTTGCCATTACACAGTTGTTTCAGAAGTTAACCGCATTGATAAAGACGCATCTTTGAAAATTTGTTATTTTTAATAGGTATAATATTAAAATTTAGTGCCTTTAAATATAAATAGTTGGAATAAAAATAAGCAACTGTCCCTATTTGTCACTAGATTATAAACAAATATTTAATCTTCAACAACCAATCAGAATTGTACTCAAGTCAATCACGTGATTACGTCACCAGCTCTTGAATGTGAATAAGTATAGGTAAATAGGAAAATGAAAATATTCCTACATCTCTATTTCAGTTTGCATTTATTATCTAAAACCATAGCTTATCTACACGGTAGATGTATTTTCAGTATAAAATATAGAAGATTCACTAACTTTAAGTCAATGAATGTATTTAGGTAAATAGAAGTCGACTAACTCATGGTTATAAATTTGCAGATTTTTATCCGACTTTTGTATTTCGCGCTTAAACAAATTCAAGCAGTTCTCATGCAATCAAGAATTCGTAAATTATAGTTTCGATTTTAAAACGTTGAAGACAAACACAAATAACTATTTTAACCACACTAGCACAGAAAACACTTGTTTGTATACCTATACTGTACTAAAAACTCCTTATAAACCGCAAAATTTTAAAACAAAAAATAACAGATAGCGATAAAATTCCGAATGAAAAGCTATGTATTTTAATTTATTAACGAATTCGTCTAAAACTTCGGTTTTCCTTGCTATGAAATATTTCAAACGAAAAATATGCGGATTCGGATAAAAATTTACAAAATTAATAAATCTAAGGATCACCTTTATACGCAAGATATACTTATCATAAAATTAATTCTTTTTACTAACTTTTAGTTGACCTGATAGCTCGACTAGTACGCCGATACATGTGGTATTGTGTCACAAGTTTGATTTATACTACCTATAATTATTTAATAAAAATGGTGCACTTATTGAATTTATTTGTAATGAATTGTAATGCAAAATAAAGATATATTAATTAATATTCAAATTATTGTATATTAACTATTTTAATCAACATAAAAGCTGTTATTAATAAAATATACACAAGCAATATTTGCAAGTCTATTAATTTATGTTAAACATAAAGCACATCTGCATTATAAGGACTATTTTCCATTTATAGTTCAATTGCATTTGTTTTTTTTATACGTATATTGGTGGTTAAATGAGAAGGTTTAACATACTGACTTTTATCGTTCATTTTTTGGTAATTTTTGAAGTAAACATTCACAAAATGATAAAATTATTGCAATTATTTTAACAAATAACCTGACAACTCAATTCTGTTTATCATTTGCTTCAAATTTAAATCCATATTTTCATTGATCTGAATAGATACACTGTGCTCATCCTGGAACACTTTTTGATTCAGGATAAACAGGTTATATTAACTTCCCCGACAGAAAGTACACATAGGGGTCTTCTATAATTGCATTGTAAGACTACCCCAGGTAAAGTATACATAATAGTTGCATGGAAACATACATTCGGGGAAAAACAAGTGTTAATGTGATGTGTTATTTAATTAACATCGTGGGAGTAAGTAATTACTTATTAAATTATCTGGCGAAGATGATGGATATATAATAGTTTGAATAAGAAATTCTACAAATAAAGCATGGTATGTATTTAATTAGGATTGCGATAGCGAGGTAATTATTTGTTCAATGTTATGATAATAGATGCTTCCAAAATATTAAAAGTTTATGTAAGTAGATTGCTTGTGACTTAAGTGACTTTAAACACTGCGACAAAAACCGAGAACTGAGGCTAGCTAACAACATTCAATTTTGAAATAAAAACACTTTTTAAAAATAGCTGAAGTATAAAGAAATAAGTACATCTAGACATCTTATAATTTCAACTGCGTGATGTCATCAAAACAAATATTTTAGAATGCCTAGTAAATTTACCAAACTTCATGTAATTGATTATTTCCTCCGAACTTACCTCCTTCAATAAAAACCAACGACCTACTTTTTAGATTTTCATGGAGAAAATTAAACATGTTTAATTACACAAAAGTCCGTAACTAGATTTTTATAAGAAAGAACGGCAAAGTATTAAAATAAGACAAAATCTAGTATGAGACAACACACGACTTTCTCTTACATACAGGGTGAGCAAAACTTGATGTCTCAGTTTTACTAGAAGAAAAAGAAAAACGATATAAAACATCTGAAAAGAGGTTTTTAAATGGGATTGAGTAAGGTCCATTTTAAGCCAAATTTTCATATTGTTTCATGTTTTTAAACTGAGGCAATGACGTCCTAGATTTTTTGCCCTGAAACATACCTATATTTTGACAAATTTAAAAAGAGCCGATTTTTCTAAACAAATTTTCTAAATAAAAAATTTTTCCGTTAAAAAATTATAAGCAAATTTGTAAAAAAAAGTATTATCTAAAATTTGCAATTGTCACGACTTAAACAAATAGCCTTTGGAAAAAATAACAAAGTCGCATCTGTCAATAATTAAACATTATTAATTATTATTATTAATTAGTATTAATTATTAATTTTACATTAAGAAACAAAGTATGTAGGCAATCACTACAACAAATTTTCAATGTTAGTACCTCCTACTTCTTGACATTTATCCAATCTCCTCCTTACTTCTCTCACTGAAGCCTTGCGTAACATTTTTCCAGATAATTTGTTGCAAGCGTTTCTAATTTTTTTCTTTAAATGTTCCAAGTTAACAGATGGTGTTTTGTAAAATTTATTTTTCAAAGTTCCCCATAAAAAGAAGTCTAGTGGTGGCAAGTCCGGTGATTTAGGCGCCCACTGTATCGGTTCATTTATACCTATTCAATTTTCTCCATAAGTTTCATTTAAATATTGTTGGACAATTCTTGCTTTATGGGGTGGAGCCTCACCATACTGGAAATACATGTTTGCTCGCAACTGCAATGGCACATTTTCGAGAAGCACAACAAGCTGTTCTTGAAGAAATTGCAAATATCGCTCACTATATAAAACTCCTTCGTAAAAATATGGACCAATTAAATGCCCATTAATAATACCACACCAAACATTAATTCCGAAGTGTTCTTGATTTTCAATCGGATTGACAAAATGTGGATTTTCAATAGCCCAAAAATGTTCGTTTTTTTATCATGCTTACCGTTACTAACAAAACGGCGTTCGTTCGTCCTCAACACATGGTGAAAAACCCGATTGATCTCTAGGTTTTCTATCACTTGGGCAACATAATTAATTCTTCTTTGTTTATCTTGATCTGATAAATGTTCTAAGTTGTGAAGTTTATAATCGTGATAACCATTTTCTTTCAAAATTTTTGGTATCGAACTGTATCTTAAATTCAACTCACGACAGGCTTGCCGAATCGAGTTCCTTGGATGGTCTTCAAAATACTGCAAAACATGGGCAACAGTATTGACCCTTTTAACAATTTTTTTTCCTTTACGAGAAGAAAATGCCTCATTATTTGCACGTAAATTTCGTTCCAATCTTGCAAATATTTTTAAGCTTGGAATAACACGTTCAATGTATCTCTGGGCATATAACTGAATTGCTCTTCTAGGGTTCTTTTGAGATTTCGTTGTGTGTAAACATTTTAAAAGTAAAACAATACTAAAACGATATTTGTCAACCATTAGCTTAATTATTGACAGATGCAATTTTTCTATTTGTTTCCAAAGGCAACCTGTTTAAATCACAACAACTACGAATTTTAGATAATACCTTTTTTTACAAATTTGCTTATAATTTTTTAACGGAAAAAGATAGATTTTTTTTATTTACAAAATTTGTTTAAAAAATCAGCTCTTTTTAAATATGCCAAAATATAGGTATGTTTCAGGGAAAAAATTCGATAATGACATTGCCTCAGTTTAAAAACATGAAAAATATGCACATTTGGCTTATAATGGACCTTACTCAATCCCATTTAAGAACCTCTTTTCATATGTTTTATATCGTTTTTCTTTTTCTTCTAGTAAAGCTGAGACATCGACTTTCGCTCACCCTGTACATTGATATACAAATATACAAATGTCCATAAATGATTAAAATATTATTTACGTTTATTTTGGGAACGATTTGAAACGGTCGCCCATCCAAGTTACTGGACACGCAAAACCCAGATTAGGGCAAAGCTTTTGTCTGATAACTTGCTTCAATGCATTTTTTTCACGAAAACCGCTGAGTTCACATCAAATGACATCAAAGATATAAGAACCGCAGCAAGTTTTAAAAAAATTGTTATAGCCGTTTTCTAGAAAATCGAAATAACTTCAAAATTGCAAGAATAAAGTGGCACTTCCGGTCATTAGATTTTAATTAAATTCTTGTCGTCTCATGTACGGAAGATAGAAAACTTAAATATAATTTTTGATTTTTATATGATTAGTTTTTGAGATAAGTTGTTGACAACTAATACTTTAAATACTTCCAGTTACTCGATTTTCAAAATTTTATTAGAGAAACACTTTAGTTGATATAAAACAGAATTAAATAACTAAGTAATACACTAAGTTTAAAAAAATTGTCGATTTCAAGAAAACCGCGAAAAACAAAAAAATTCGGAAAATATCTAAAAATGACAGAAATAAAGTGGTATCTCCGGTTATTCGATTTTAACCAAATTCTTGCTTTTGCTTACAAAGGCGTATATAACCTCAAGTATTAATTTTCATTTAGCTAGAACTTATAGTTTCATAATTATTTTATTCAGAGTTAATGGTAACAGTAATTTAGGTTACTGGATTTATGGAAAATTTTCTTAGAAACCGCCTACATTATATGAAAGGGCATTAAATGTCTAATAAATATAGTAAACTTTAAAAATCCATTGAGCCGATATCGAGAAAATCTCAAAAAACTAAAAATTGGCGAGAGCAAAGTGACAATTCCAACTATCCTATTTTAATAAAACTGATGCAGTCGCGTGCTCAGATAGATACAAACTCAAATATAAAGTTTTTTTTATCTAGGACTTTTAGTTTTCAAGTGAATTCTTACAGACACACACACACACGCACGCTCGCATGCCAGCTCGCACGCACGCGCGCACGCACACACATACACACATACACACACACACACACACACACACACACACACACACACACACACACACACACACACACACACACACACACACACACACA
>JAHWXV010182565.1:0-12745 GCA_024586415.1 Phrixothrix hirtus
TGAAAACGTGTATTTCCGCTAAAAACTGGACATCGAAAATTTGGACCGAAAACATGACTTTCTCTATACTATATTTCATATATGTATGAGAAAGTAAAAACTATACACAATATTTTTAATAATTTAATAATATTATTGAAAATGTTTAATGAAAGCTATAATTCGTTACAAGACCAAATTAATTTTTTACTATTACGAACACGCCTTAGAGCCACTTTACACATACAAGATACTCTGATAATTTTAATGAAAATTACTCGCAACATTTTTGGTAACAAAAATCGGAAGTGTCATACAGTAATATTACTCTGAAAATTATGATGAAAAATTTGAATAGATTTTATTTTCAAATGTGCGTAATAAAATGCGCACACCTAAAAAGTGTAAATGATAATAAACCAACCTGTTACTTATAAAAACAAGAGCTCTTGAAAAGCGGCATTAGAGATTACATTAGGATTAAGGAGTGTGAATCGAGCTGCCGTCAGATACACACGTGTCTGTCGGTTACTCTTATATATTCTTGATACTGTAACTTAGGCTCCTTCAGCTTGCTGCGGTGGGTCGGTTGCAGCATCCCTATAGTTATGGGTGCTTACTAAAAGTAATTCTTAGAATTCTTCATGTTTGACAGCACCAGAACTCCTCACGAAATGTCGCGTGTACTCAGCAGTGAACAACAAGAAGCTATTACTTCTATGCTGAAGACCCTCGACGAAGTGTACGCTCAAGAAGTCCTATCGTCGAAGATATTTTTCTCATAGTTTATCATCAACCTACCAACCGAATTGAAAGACATCATGAAGAAAGACCTCGCTGAAGGAGAAAAAGTCGTTGTAAAAATGCTCGCCGACGACGACAGAGTAATCGCCGTGCAGAAGAAAAGCGCCGAAGAAGCCGCTAGGAAGTTAGTAGCCAACACTCCTGACTACTCAACTTCCGAAGAAGAGGCGATGCAGGAAGAGGCAGAAGGCTTCGTCCAACAAAAAGGGAGGAAAGGAATCCCAGAGGCACACCGTAACAGAACCGGCACCGAAACTACTTGTTAGCAACAGGTACGAGCCGCTTGTCAACAATGAAACCGTCGAAAAAAGACCAAAACCGGAACAATTCCCCCCTATCGCGATGCGCGATAAACCCCGCTGGACCCAGGTGTACGAAGACCTCCGTCGCCTGGAAGTCCAAATCACAGAAGCCAAGAACATAGCGCTAGGCATTAAGCTCCACCTCCAAAGTGAAGGCGACTATGAGAAGGTCGTCAAATACCTAAGAAAAAGGGAAATCCCTTTCCACACATACCCCTTTAACAAAGAGAAGCTCCTGCGGGTGGCCATCCGCGGTCTCCCGCAGGAAATCATGAATAAGGTAATCAAAGACAACCTACATCGACAAGGTATCCCTATGCTATCGGTGCGTAGGGGACCGGACAAGATCCCTATGCCATTAAACCACCTGGAGGTGGATAAATCTCCGACGCGGAAGAAAATTTTCTACATAAAGTCAATTATAAGTCTTCACGTCACCATCGAGACGCCACGCAGAAGAAGAAACGCAGTGCAGTGTCACAAGTGCCAAAAATTTGGACACACCCAACAGCGGTGTAACGCGACACCAAAGTATGTTAAGTGCACCGCAGAACACGACATCACAAAGTGCGCGAAACCCCGTAAAGAGCACGCTAAGTGCGCGAACTGTGGCGGCGGGCATACCGCGAGTTACAGGGGGCGTCAAAACTGCCCTAAACCACCACTGACACCAGCATCATCAGTCCATACAGGGGGGAGGGGTATCGTACGCCTCAGCAGTAAATGGGGCGGAGCCCCAAATCCCAACGGAACCCAACACCAGTAAATCTTTCTCCCTAGAAAAATGGATGCAGGTTCGCCGCCTCCTCGCGGACGCCACGAAGGAGTGTGGAACAATTTCAGAAGGCATAGCAAAAATTATGCTATGCCTACCAGAAATACTATCAGTATTCGAAAAATAATTCGCCAAAGAATCACACTCCTCTGTCGTGCGACCTCTCATCTGTGGACGCCATCTCGGACTTGGCTCTTGTCAGCATGGGTTGGCAGCAGTAGACTGAATGCTAGACTTGATAAAGTCTGTATGCATTAACTGAAATAGTTATTAGTAGTTCGATTCAATATTCAGTCCCTTTTGTATATGCATTATGTTTAACGCAGCTCGAACCGCACTCTTGCGTAGCTCGACGTGTAGTACGAGCCGGCTTATATAGCGCGTCGCCCCACTTTATTAACAAAGTGGGCGGAGCCAACTCGTAGTGCACATCACCCTCCTGGCTAGAGCTGCGTCCTCTCTTCATTTTTTCAAAAAACATTACAAAATTTACAATAATTTACAAAAAGAAATTCTATTTATACTGGCGCCTTCTCGGTTAGACCGGGGTGAAGCTGGTTGGTGATGGCCTGTTGTCGTCCAAGTGGATTTTCCTCCATCTGCCGCCGGCCTCGACGGTGATGACGACCGGGCTTTCCGCATTGATAACTCGGTTCGGTCTTGTCCATGTCGGGGCGAACGGCTTACCTATGAAGCATTTATTCCTTACCATCGCCATGTCTCCTACCTTTAGGGTGTTTAGTCCAGCTGTAGGTGGGCCGATGTACCTCGCGATGTACAGTTCTTGGCTGTCACGTGCCTTTTGAACGCTTTATCCCATCGATTTCATATTCAGGTTTAATTTTTCATTTTTCCAATCCTCAGGTCGTTTGAGTTCGGCGCCTATGACGAGTTCACTCGGTGTTTATCCGGTAGCATAGTTTCTGAGGGTACTTAAGTTGAACAAGGATGTATGCAACTCCTGGTCTCAGGTATTTTGATTTCTGTTCAGCAGTAAAGCTTGAAGCGTCTTCTTTATTTTTTGATTCCTCCTTTCCGTTGGATTGACTCTTTGATGTTCTGCTGCAGAGGTTCGGACTTCGATGTGTAGCTTTTCGCAGAACGTTTCTCATTCCTTGTTTATGAACTGCGGCCCCTGGTCGGAGATGATCTTCTTGGTGTACCCCCAACGGCTAAACATCCTTTCTTCCATGGTTTTAGTGATGGTGTTGGCGCTTGTTTCTTCCAGTGGCCAGGCTTTCACCCATTTGGAGAAGACGTCCGTTAGCACTAAGATGAATCGATTTACACGTGCTGTTTTCGGATAAAGGACCATGATGTCGACGCTCAAGGTTTCGAACGGGAATTTGGCTGTTTGAGGCGTTATATTGGCGTCGTTTTGTCTGATTCCAGTTTTTATTGAGCGACATTTCTCGCACTGGCGTACATAGTGTCGAACTTCCTTGTACAAGTTCGCCCAGTAATATTGGCGTAATACGGCGCGAATTGATTTTCTTCTTCCCTGATGGTTTGCAGCAGGCGCTTCATGACACTCGTGGAGCATGCGTTGCTTCCATTCCGACGGCATATATAGCTGCGTTTCGGCGCCGCGTTTCGGCACAAATGCTTCGTCTTCAATTGGGTACTTCTCGGCCAGAAACTTGTCGCTTGGCTCCCGGCGGCCTTGGCGCAGCACGATCTGAAGTTTTTGTAGTAACGAACCACATGTAGCGCTTTGCTTATTTTCGTCCTTAATTTGTTCGTACAACGTCACGATAGTTTGCACGCATTTGTCCGTCCGGTGTTCCTGTTTGATTTCCGGCGGCAGGAGGTCGCGTAGGTCTGTTATTGCTTCGGTAACGTATTCACTGTTGTCTACTTCCCGCGAGAACGCGTCCTGTAATTCGTTATCTTTGCCCACACAGTGTTCAATCTCAAACGCGTATTGTTGCAGCAGCAGTGCCCATCGCGTTAGCTTCGATGTTTTATCCTTCAAGTTATTCAGCCACGTGAGTGTTTTGTTGTCCGTTATCAGCGCGAACGGCCTTCTTTCCAGAAAATGCTGATACTTTTTGACGGCCCAGATGATAGCCAGTAACTCCTGCTTGTTACAGTGGTACTTGATCTCATGAGGCTTGAATTTGGCACTCGCGTTAGTTCCGGCGTTCACTGAAACAAAACCGTGCCCATTCCGCGCATGCTAGCGTCTGTCTTCAAATGGAACTTCCACTCAGGTAGCGGTTCTTTTAACTCGAGCGGTTCCGCGATGGTCTCGCGCACTTTTTCCAACGGGCACTCTACTTCAGCTGTCCACCGGAATTTTGTCTTTTTCGATTTCAGCAGGTCCGTTATCGGTGCCGTTATTTCTGCGTACCGCGGTATGAACTCCCGGATCTAGTTCATCGTTCCCAGCAGTTGCTGGAGTTCCTTTAGGGAGCGAGGCGCGTCAGCTGACCGAATCTGCACGAGGTGTTTTTGTAGCGGATGTATTCCGTCTGCGGTCACTCGGTGCCCAAGGTAGTCGAGCTGGTTCAAGGCGATCGCACACTTTTCCACACCCGCGTACAGCCCGTGGATCTTCAAGCGCTCGAGCACCAATTGCAAGTGGCGGTGATGACCTTGAACCGAGTTTGAGTATACGATAATTTCGTCTAAATATGCCATGACGAACTTTTGCACGTACCCGGCTAGCAGCTCCTGGACCACTAGTTTCTGAAATGTACTTGGTGCGTTCTTCAATCCGAATGCCATCACCCGAAATGGGTAGGTCGAGTCGTCCGGCGTCGGGAAGGTGGTAGCTGGTTTGAACTCCTCGGATAACGGCACCTGCCAGTATCTAGATTAGAGGTCGAGCACCCTGAATACTCTCGCTGTTCCAAGTTGCTTGAGTATGTCGTCAGTTGGCGGAACCAGTGTCGTTTCGTCAATCATGACTTCATTCAATGGACGGAAGTCGACGCAAAACCGACGGCCACCATTGCGCTTGTTTACCATTATAATCGGGCTGTTGTAGGCCGAAGTGGAAGGTCCGATAACCCCGGAAGCTAACATCTTCTGCGCTTCTTCGAGGATATCCTTTGTCTTCTCGGCATTGTATCGATGTCTTGGCGCCTTGATCGGCCGGTTGTGTTTGAGCTGAATCGTATACTTCGTCGTTCGCGTAGTCGTTTGACGTTGATACTGATGGAAAACGTCGGCGAACTTTGACAAAACTTCACTGAATTCTTTTTTTGCGTAGTCGTCCAGGTGGTTTAGGTTAATGGCAGCTGGTTTGGCTGCTGGTGATTTCGCGTCAACCTTCCAATAAATTGACTGCTTTTGTTGCAGCCGTGATATAAGCACCCTCGTCTGCAATCGATTATTCGCGTCGAGCCATGGCACTCCGAGGACGGCTTCCTCGCGGAATACTTAGGCGACTTTGTATTGCTCCCGTTTTCCATCGGGTTTTGCGTTGTGCGGCACTGCATCGGCGCGTATTACGTTTATAGCTGCTCCCGTATCCACCAAGGCACGAACTGTTCTTCATCCAATATTAATGCGTATTCGGGGTACTTATACCCCGGGAATTGTATTTACACCTAACTTATTACTAACACTATCACTATTACTATCGCTAATATGTACAATATCGTCGCGCGATGGCGTTAATTCATCTATGTCGCATCGCGCACAGCTTCTTACTTTCGTGATCGCCCGGCGACGACGGCCCCTTACTGGTTTTTTAGAGGTCCGGTTTTACTGGACAATCCTTGTTGCGATGGTCCTCTCCGCAATTCCAGCAGTAATAACGTCTTTTTCGTGACGCGGTTGTCGTTGATGGTGCTGACGCTGGGCATGGGCTAGGACCGATATCTTCAAAATCTTCTTGCACGGCACACGTGAATTCTATTAGTTCCTCGCTAAAGGCGCGTAGCGTATCGCGTATCTGATTTCCGGTCCAAGTAACGTCACTATTACGCGGCACCCTTCGAATTCCGTTAGGTCAGGTTCCAATCGGTCGAACAACACACAAGACGGTATTCGCAGGTTCTTCACGCATTTGCGGCCGACCGTACAGTTGCGAGGGTAACTTTGCACGTAAGGTCGCATTATCGTAGCGGGCCAAAAATAGACGTTTGAATTCCTCCCATGAAAGTTCCAGACTTTTATACGGCTTGACCCATTCAGCAGCACTACCCGTAAGCTTCCTCAATGTTACAGACATCCATCGTTCCGGCGCGGTAGTCTTCAATTGACTTCCGCAACGTTTCAAAAATTGCACTGGATTCTCGGTGTCGGAACCACTGAACCTTGCTTCTTCTTCCTGTAGCAGTTTAGCGTTGCGTAACAACATCACTTGTTCCCTTATGGATGGGTCTTCCTTTTGTTTGGGCGCCACCGAACATGGATGTTCTGAATTAATTCTGCTCGGCTGGGTAGTCAGGATCTTCTGCTTCACATCAGCTTCTTGCCCCACGTTGGTGGGCGCCATATCGTGCAAACTTCCATCTGTGGACGCAATCTTGGATTTGGCTCTTGTCAGCATGGGTTGGCAGCAGTAGAATGAATGCTAGACTTGATAAAGTCTGTATGCATTAGCTGAAATAGTTATTAGTAGTTCGATTCAATATTCAGTCCCTATTGTATATGCGCTATGTTTAACGCAGCACGAACCGCACTCTTGCATAGCACGACGACGACTGAGGTTAACGATGAACCTCTTGGCAGACGGTGTACCAAGGTACTCAAACCTCTTTACACCTACGTCCTGAACGATTCACGACCTGATGCTTAAGTATTTGCAACCACAGTTATCGTATGACTCCGCCCACTTTTTCAAGTGAACGAAGTCGCACCTTTCTGTGGCTCTTCCTACTCACGGAGGTTTAGAATCGCCTTGGGCCGCATTGGACAGTTGTAGGCGTCTTCCTCGTAGGCTCCTAACCCGGAGATGAGGAGGTTGGAGCTGTCATGAAACAAAGAATACCAATTAACGGCCTGTTCAAGGATGAACTGCTAGATTGTAGGAATGCTCAGATATTCGTGAATTCGCGAACTTGGCATAAACCACGGAGCGTCTGTAGACATGCGCAAGCACTTGTTCTAGATGACTTGCAACTTCCTCATGTTTGGCCTAGCGGCGTAACCCCAGACGGTTGCCGTGTAGACCATTGTCGGACGAATGACCACCTTATAGAGCCTAACCTTGTTTTCCAAGGAACGTCTACTTCGGCGATTCAACGATTCACGTCAGCCGGAAGTCGAATACGACACCCAGGTATCGAACCTTGTCCTTCCAAGGAATCTAAATGTCAAATATTTTGATTTCTTGTAGAGGGCGTGTACGCTTACGCGTAAAGCACACCGCAGTGCCTTTTCCGCGTTGACGTCGATTCTCCACATTCGGAACCAAGTTTCCAACACAAGAACCGCCGCTTGGAGCTTACGAAGGGCTAGGTTTGGTTCTCGGGATTGGGATAAGACGTCGGTGTCGTCGGTGTAAAGCGCGAGCGTCGAGTTGGTCTGTCAGGGTAGGTCGCTACAGAAGATGGTGTAAAGCAACGGAGAGGGGAGGGACCTTGCGGTACCACCGCCTCTACGTTCCTCGGTCGCGAATGACACCCTTCCAGCTCCATTTTAAATGACCTATCCTTAAGATAAGACGCAATCAGCTGAACGAGCTTCCGAGGAAAGTTTGCTTCCAGCATCTTGTACAGCAATTCCTGGTGCCAAACCTCGTCGAACGCCTTGGCGACGTCCAGAAAGACTGCTGCAGTCACATTTTTGAAGGAGAAACCTTCGGTGATTTCTTCGGTCAGCCGGAGCACCTGCTGAGTGGTGATGTGGCCCGGTCTGAAACCGAATTGCTCGTCGGGAAGGATCTTTACGTTTTCGGTCGCATCTTTCAGGCGGTTCAGAGTTATTCGCTCTACCAGCTTTCCCAGTCAAGGGAGAAGGTTGATAGCACGGTAATTCTGTGGAAAAGATTTGTCTTTTCCGGGTTCAGGAAGGACGATGACGTCGGCGGATTTCCAGGATGAAGGAAATCGTTCAAGCCTCAACATCGCGTTCACGATGTTGACTGTTACTGCGATTCCCTTAGGTGGAAGGATCCTGAGGGCGGAGTTGGGTATGTTGTCGGGGCCGGGCACCTTCCGCGGCTTGCATAGCTTTATGCAAACGCGTATCTCGTCCGGGGAAGCGGGAAGGATGTAAGTAGAGTTTGCGTCGTCCCCGCCGTCGTTTCCGGCGGCGATACGACGCCTGACTGACCTGTGGGTGCGCTCGACAAAGCCAAAATTGGCGTGAAGGAAGTTCAGAGAACATTGCAGCTCTAGGCTGTCTGCGAATGCCTCCACATTGTCCGCAGGATCGTAAACTAGACCGCACTCGCCGTGGATCGGCGGCACGGGCGTTCTGCGATTCCTTAGTTCTTTGGCCATTCTCCATAGGGAATTGTCCTCCGTTTCCAGCGACTCGAGTTTCTCTCACTAGGTACGGTTGTAGTGTTCTTTTAAGCTCCACTTCACTTGTGCTGCAAGACGTTTCTTGAGCACGCTTCCAACGGCGTTTGACACAGTTCTTCCATCTGATGAGTTCCCTCAGATACTCTGGGAGAACTCGTTCACACGGCTTCCTCCTCACGTTCATTGCAAACAGAATAGAATCCTGAATGCTAGAAGTGAAGCGGACGACCAATTACTCCAGCTTATTCTCGGTAGGTATATGCTCAATACGACCGAGATTTTGCTGCATATGAGAGGAGAAGGCGGGTCATGAGGCGCGTCGCGCCATCTCGGAAGGATTGGCTTCCTCGCCTAGGAAATGTAAGACGGGATTGCGGTCGGAATCAAGGTCCTGGATGGGGTTAAGTTCGTGATGGACAGGAGCGTCTTTGAGAAGACCGATGTCCAGGACGTCTCGGGTGCCTAGAGTTGAGATGTGGGTTGGTTCGAGTGGTCCGTCAACGATAAAACTTTGATTAGTTTCAGAAAAGTCATGGAGTATGCTTCTATTTCGGTTGGTTTGTCGACTGTTCCATGATGGATGCTTAACGTGGAAGTCGTCAGCTAGGACGGGCTGTCTAGTAGATTGTTCAGGTCCTGAGGGTCGATTGGCTGCCTTGGCGGTTGATAAACAGCCACCAGACGGATCTAACCGTTGCCTTCAGTATTTATCAATACTGAGGTCACCTCGATGGTATGAAGTTCTGAGAGTGGTGAAACATGGTGGTCTAAATGCGTATTGACATAGATCGCCTTGCCACCTCCGCGTGCGTTGGGTCGGTCGTTCCTATAGAAGAAATAATTCCGAAGTCGAGGTGTGTCTGCAGCACGTAGATGAGTTTCGCAGACCAGGATTACGTCCAAGCTGCACCTTTCGGCGAAGTCTCAGAGATCATCCCGTTGCCGTAGTACTCCGTTGGCGTTCCAGTAGGCCATCTGTAGGGAACTAGTTTGAGATGATGTGTTATCCATTTACGGGCCGGATTTGAAAAGGGAGAGCGACGCCGATATAGCCAATGGCGCTACCGATAGCATCAGCGATCTTACGAGCGACCTGGGAGAGCTTTGGAATGTCAATGGAGTTCAGGAGCTAGCCATACTCACTGGCTACGCCTCTTTGCTGCTAGAAGCCGGGCTGAGCGTTTTCACCAAGTGGGTAGGATTTGCAGGAATGACCTAACTCGTGGCAGTAGGATTTCTAGCTGGAAGGCTAGGGAAGTCGGAGCTTTTGAAGGCGGCCTTGGCATAGGAAATGGCAGGGTGGACCTACCGTGGTGGCTGCCGCTGTGCCAACCTTGGGAAGCATTCAAACCGAGAAAATTTGCGGTGTGACCCTTCCCGCAGTTTATGCAGGACGCTGCGGTCTCTCTCGGCTTCACGCAGTCCCCAGAGTGGTGATTGCCTGCGCACTTCACACAATTTGGAGGCGCGTAGTACAGATCTTGAGAATGTCCGTACTTCTGGCAGCGGTGACACTGACCAATGGTCGTACGTCGTCTCGGCGATTCAATCCTGACAACAAGGCGTAGAATGTCCTTGATGTCGAAGATTTTCTTCGCCTCAGCGTTCTTGGTCAGTGTTGACAATACCAGAGGTATTGGACGTCTGGTAGGTCCGCTACGCATGCGGTGAACCGAGATCACCGGAAAGTCAATAGTGCTCAAGTCCGAGACAATCTGCTCTACGGTAACAGCCTCCGGGATGCCCCGGATGATCACCTTCAGAGGCTTTTCTTCCGCGAGCCTGAACGTGTGGAAGAGAACCTTCTTCACGTCCAGGGATCGCGTCATAGCCCTGAAATCCTCAGCAGTCACTGCCTCCTCCGCGATGGAGGAGACCGTCGAAGATGACGGCGCTGCCGTCATCGCCTCAAGGAGGGAGGGAAGGATAGCCTGGTCTGTTTCTTGTTGGCTTATCCTGACATCTTCTTCTGCACTAGCTTATCGCCGCTGACGCCGCAGGTGTTGGGCGCTGATTGCCGTCGTAGTCGCTCGTTCTTGTCTCGCAGGACCTCTACCTTGTCCGACAGCTGCTGGACCTTCCCGCTTAGTGACTTGAACTGCTCTTCTATGGACATCTTGACTTCTTCTGGATCTTCTGAGTACTAAAAAGCACTGGACACTGAAAGGAATTCCTTAATTTGTGTTAAAAAGCACAAAGCACACGGCAGTGGTCACTAAACTTCACTGCTACTAGCAGCCTCTTAGCGTACTCGCCTCCAAAGCGAGTGCTGGATGTTCACAAGGGTGATAGACCCAATTCGCTTTGCAGTTAGCGCCTCGCTGCCACTATACCGCAGAAACCCCAAAAGAGCGCTAAAAACCGCTGGAATGCACACACAATATACTGTTGTCGGCGTCGGTTGGCGTCGAAAACACTTCATAGTTTTAATTAAACCAACTGTAGATTTTTTAAGTCGATGTGGTGGTCGAGGGTCAATAATATCGGTGATGCGTACTTGGTTATTGTAGCGTAGCGAGGGGAAGTGTTACCGGCGCATGCGTACTTAACCCTCTTTACGTCACAATTACACATCGCTTCATTCTTTCACGCATAGGAAATAAGGTAATAAGGATTTCCTGCCTCGATAAGATACGAATGAGTGGAATTATTCATAACGGAAATGCGATTCATCAATAATACTATTTCCAGCGCATTTTAGTATTGATACAACTGTATATAACCCCCTTGTTTTTACTAATACAGTTAGTTAGAGATCTTCAAGTCTACGCCGAACTTTGTGCTGAAGTTTTCGACCCCAGGTCGTGCCCCGTTGTACACGCTGCCTACGAGTGCCTCTTTACACTCAACAGTAACCAAGTACGCATCACCGATATTATTAATTCTCGGACACCACATCGACTTAAACAAAATTACAGTTGTTTTATTTAAAATTACGAAGTGTTTTCGACGCCAATCGACGCCGCCAACACCTCCCACAATGGGCAGCCGGCGCACGTACTGGCGACAAAATTCGCATCTATAAATGCAAACCGCTTCCGTTGGAGGTATGAGAAACAATTTCTTGGGGCTCTAATCGTCAATTAAATATTGTATATTGTATAGCGGCATTAGAAGCTATCACAGACACTTTAAAAACTATAAAATCTTACAAACACGCTAAAAGTACAAAATAAAATTGTAAGTTTATAAAATAGCCTAACCTGTTACTTGTATAGTCGTTCTAGATAGCGGGAAATCTGGCAGTGAATGCGCTCCGGAGTAAAAATTATGGTGCAGTGTAAAACAGTTTATGATCCTAAATATCGAATTTATAAGGATGTTTACATTAAATAAAGCTACATTCCAATTTTTGGTACAAATCTTAAACCCATATTTGCGTATCCAACACCAAGCAAAAGATATTGACATCAAGTAAATATATCTAAATTATTTACATAATAATTATGATACATATATTCGTTAAAGAATAACAATATATTAAGAGCCATTTATTTTAAAGATTCCATGTATGTATATATATTTTAGGTACAAAATTTGTATTTTTCTTTAAATATTGGATCAATATTTCTTCTTATATATTAGTTATTTTCATTTTTAAGCTAGATAATGTAACAATATTATTAATATGCAAAGGAAATCTAACAAGTATTATTATCAATTCATAAACTCAACATTAGTAAATTTACCATAATTACGCTGCCAAATCGTATTAATCGAAAGTGACATTCTCAATACGGATGGTAGTTAAGAATACGACTTTTTCAAATCACTCGCAATTTATCCATACGTTTTCATGCGTATACGCGAATGATAGTAAGAATCGCGCCCCAGGGGCGCTATTCTTGACACTTCGAATATAATAAGGTTACTCGTATTTCTAACTAAAACGAATGAAATCTAAAAAATAGTATTCTCCACTATTCGAATATTTTTCGAATTCGTAAATATCATTCGTTTTTACAACGAGCGGAGTAGACCACTCGAAAGTACGTACCTCTAAGCTAAAATTTTAATATTTTTAAGTGTTTGTTATGTTATTTTTGTAATTAAAATATAAATAATTATGAATGAATTAGTGTATTTACATTTATTAGAAAATTTAGAAAATGACAAAGAGCGTGAAGAAATCGATTTTGGTACGTAACTCAATAATTATTTATACAAAATTTAAATTTTTATTTTTCAGGACTTATTAACGGGAGAATCCCTGAGAATTTAGACAATGTTGGTAGAGTAAATCCAGAACTAACAGCTGGCCATAGAGCTTGACAGCGGCTCATTCAAAACTTTTTTTAATGTTTAATGTACGTTAAATTAATAAAAAGTTACATTTGTGATATTGTTTTAATTTAATTAGAACAAACACCTAATAAAAGCCACCATACTAAGAAATATATGTATTAATTTATATATAAATACAAGTTATCAAATGGTACATAAGTTAAAACATTTTATAT
>JAHWXV010182606.1:0-11051 GCA_024586415.1 Phrixothrix hirtus
TTAAAAAGATTTAGAAAAATTCATTCCCTGACTGGGGTTCGATCCCAGGACCTTTGGCTTTACGCGCTAATGCTCTAACCACTGAGCTATCATAGGAACTTGTACAGAAAAATTTTAGTTGCACGTTAAAATGATTGACTTTTTCCTAACACTATATTTAGTATTTTATGTTAGCACCTGGTATGTCCAAGTATATTTATATTACTTGTTTTAATTAGGTGGGTTTAATGACGTAAAACGCTATGAGAATTGTTTTCGTCACATTTCATAATTAATTTAAAATTAACTCGTTAGTAGATAAACGGATATGTGATAACCTGTGGTTCAATGTTAGTAAACAAAACATTGACGGTCAGGGTGAGACATTGACCTATTTCGTGCCTGCAAAAGGCACGCTGTATGCAAGTTTTGTACTCTTTATTCAACGGAAATTTCAGAACTTCAATTGACAGTTCCTCGCTTTGTATTGATTAAATACTTATTGTCAATTATAGATTCAAAACCATCATCCGTTAGTTTATGTTTTGATATAATTTAAGAAATTTTACGTTAACACATGAACCTGGAATTAATTATTTTTGTGTAACAAGGCAGTTAATTATTTAAATATTTTCTTTATTAATGTTACTGCATCTCTGCATAATTAACTTGCTTTTATAGTCGTTTTTCCTCATTGTTTATATTTATTTTTCGAATTATCGCAGGAAAGTTTTCATTAAGTCGATTTCGGCTTGATTTGATACAATATAAGTTCAAGGCATATTTTCGATTCCGGATCAACCATTTCTAAACTTTTAAACGGGAAGGTCTAGAATACGATTGCTGAGTAAAGTTCCTCAAGCATCCCCTTTTAGATGATCCGAAACGTAATGTTTAATTTATAAAATTAAATAAATTATTACCGCGATTATTTAATGTATGAATTCCCTAAGTCGTTAATGGAGCACATATATTAAAATCCACGGATCCACATTATTAGAATTTAACTGTTAGAAACATAAAAGAATCATTTAATTGACTATTGACGAAAAATCAGTCCGTTGTTTCATACCTTGTACAGAGAAATACCGTGCATATTTGACTGGAAGCACGCACTGTTTATTTTGTAATTAGCCTAACCTTTGACAATTCCTCTCCTAAAAGCACGACTTTGGACACAGAGTCGGGTACAAACACTTATTCCTAGAAATCAAAAGGACACGAATAATCGTTAATTTTTGGTCGGGTCCTATAAGATAACCTCTTTTAGAAGTTCTCGGAACCGTAAAAACAAACACCTCACAAACCTTTAAAAGCGCTAATAATTAAACTAATGATACTTCCGTAATTAAAATGGTCAAATGCTACGAATAAATTAATTATCAACGTGTATAAATACACGACCACCGCCATTTTATTATCCGTAATCAATAATCTGAAATTAGTAAATATCGGTCGCGTTTGAATTGCTACGAACTCCGTGGGGATTGATAAAGACTAATAAAAGTTCGCTCAGATAAGGGTTCTAAACCCGTCTAAATTAAATTTGGACATAAATGTTATATAAAAAAGCTTCAATGTTCAACAAATGGCTATTGTTGGTTTCAAAAGTTGTATATTTAATTTAAATGAATCTGTACATAGTTTCTGACATACATCAATATTTGATTAGTAAATAAATGTTATTTAAAACCGTACTGTGTTAATTATTACTAAAAGGATTAGTAAAAATATTTCAACTAAAATTAAAATCATATTGCACAGATATATGAAATATACAGTATAAATCACATAATTAAGAACATTTAATTAAATTAGTCTGGCCAGAACAAAATACTCACAGTAACTTTCATAATTAAGAATTTACAATTAAAGTAATATACTGTGATAACTGAATTGCAACTTTACGAATGAATGCACAAAATTCCCTCTTGTTTAAATCCAAACTTATCCTATTCAATAACACCCTCTGTACATATCTCTATCCCGCTTTATTTAGTTAATTAATTAGTTTTAGCTAAACTGTTTAATAAATACATTCCAAACGCTTTGGGCTTATGAGTATTATCTACGTTACAAAATGACGCAACCAAGAAAAGACTTGTGATCATCACATGATACATTTAACGTGTACCCTACTTGCTGTTTCAACTCCTGGACCCACTCTCTTTCTAATAACTACCTGAGGCTTTATACACAGAATTGTACCATCAAGAGTAGGATTGGAGGTACTGAAGGCTGTGCGTTACACCCATTTATGTACAAACTAAATATTTAAAGACATAATTAGAACGTAAAATATTTGATAAATTCAAAATCAGCTTCTTATCAATAGCTATAGCTAACAGTTTAATTAAGATTTAAAGGCAGCAAATGGAAATAACAACCACTGCAGTTTCCATAATTTATGAATATCGAAATTCCGAACATCAAAGAACCTGATCTCTTAGTATACGTAGCCTTACAGCAGTAATACTGGTAAAATGCTACGACAAAATTGGAAATGCATCACTAAATGTTCACAAAACTTACAGAACTACACTGTCTGTTTTTAAACCATACACCACATTTACCATGCCGTGAAGAGTCGTGGGATTATTGAAACTATTAGCTATTGTCCATTATATAGTACATTTTTTTAACGAAGGTGAACATTACAGGGACTTTGTCAAGTCCCGATTCTCAGCAGTTAAAGTTAACACCAATTATATAAGAAATGAGAACCATCACAGCACTTACATAGTAAATACGTTACCGGAAAGAATTAAAGGATATAAAAGAAATACCCGAAACACTTACAATTTTCTTCTATGTCGTATGCATTGGCATGTAATAATAAAGGTTAATTGTGTTACATTTATGTAATTAACAAAACTAAATAAAACATACAGTAAAAAAATAGTTAATCCTTTTTGGACATAATGAATGATAACCAAATTGTTAAGCGAATTAACCTAAATCTATCGTGTATTTACATATATTTCATACAGCAGCACATCTATGTAGGATGCTGAAAATTAAAGTCATCGAGAACTCGTCCCATATCACTTGTAAGAAGTGGTGCAAGTCCACAATGTTTCTAGCGGGTGGATGTTAGTGTGTATCAAACGCTATTTGTAGTATGTTCCTAACATTTGCAATTACATTAAAGTTTGGATATAATGCACACATTCTGAACAATCGCGGTTCTGTGCGATTGCGCACGCAATAAGAATCTTTGCTTCTGAATTTATCAAACGTAAGCTAGTAACTAACAGTCATGTTCGTAACACTAACATATATACCCTTAATTTATCATAATAAAATTAAAACGGGCGAGGTAGGGTGGAAGAGAGAAAGAGTATGTGAAAGTATGCATTCTTAGACAATGGAAAAAAACTTGTTCCTTCTAATTACGTAACTTGAAAACGCGCACACAAATGTTCCACTTCGAACATATAGGAGTGTAGTAATTTTAGTAGTAGTCGTAATGAAATCTATTGAAATTTTACACGTTCTCTTATAGAAATCTACCAAGCAGCAGGAATCATCACTAAAAGCAGAACAGTCACTTCCAAGAAGTTGTAGGGAATACAATCAAAGCCCGTATAAGCTTCGCGTAAATTTAACAAAGTTAAATCATAAAATAGGTTTGTACATAATATGTAAGGAGTTCGATAATTTAAATGTCAGTTCTAAGCTTCTTTCCTTTCATGTAAATGAATCTAAATTTTCTAACCCTAAGACATCAGAAATGCCAATTTCGAACCAAACCATACCTTTTCAATAAGAATTAGGAATAAAAGTTTTTAAAATCATTTATTATTAAGTACTAGTAGCAGCAGCAGCAGCAACATATATTTTGCTTTCCCTTTTCTCTCTCAGCAATCATAAGTCTATTTATTTTACTTACTTACTTACATGCCAATTTTAAAAATAACAAAACTCCAACAAACAATCAACACGTATGCAAATTAAGCGAAATTCATTTAAGCGCGCGCACTAAAAATAGCACATTTAAATGAATTGCACAAACTGCATTTTTAATATTCAATAATTGTCAATACGCGCCATTTTATGGTACATGTTGACACGCCATTTTGATCTTCTACTCTTTCTAACTTTACGACTTTTTACTAATATATATACTTACATACATGTCGACGTGCCATTTTATTCTTCTAACTTTAACATTTTACCAATATATCTTTTTAAATACACTTCGGCTCGCAATTTTGTCCTTACAAACAAGATACGCCTCTTTGTTACTTGCTGGCGTCCATCTTTCATTTAGGCACGCCCCTTTAACTATCAAGATTCCGTCTTTCTCTCCTTCTCGTAAACCCCCATTCTTCGAGCTCACGCTAACCAACATTTGAAAGCACTCTTTATAATAAAACACGCCCACTCACTTACTGATGCTTGCAGAAACGCCCCTTATCCTACTCGTACTCCATCGTTCTCGCAGTCTCGTAAACCCCACTTCTGCATCTCACTCTTGCTGAAAACTCGTGGAAAACTCTACCCTGACCGACCCTACTGCTAACCTTCAGACCCTCTTCCCCTACTTCCTACCTCACCCCTTGTATTAAACTAGCCAGAAGGGCTGCTGGTGTACTACTTGCTTAAATTCGTATATTGCAGTTTATACTATTTTGACTTTACTTGAATTACAAATAATCTTGTATGGATGCGTTCCCGAAATGACTTTTGCAGTATGTTTATAAGTAAAAAATGAGTAAAATGGAAATGTTATTTAAAAATACATTACGTGCTGATACTTACGGATGGTACATACGCATTAAATAACATATTTTAATACTAATAGGTATGTAATTTAAACATGGATATTTTATTCCAAAATAAATTCTTTACTTCACTGATTTTGACCCTAGAGGGTTCAGGTAAATTAGTCCTTACCGTTTTATTGTTGTATTATTGAAATAACTGATAGATATCACTATTTAAACTCAGGAAACGGAGAATTTGGAAAACAGACAACCTTTAACCGATTGATTTATTAAACTTTGCCGAATTCAGGTAGCGAAATAGTTTACCTTGCATCAGAATTATCAAGATTTTTGTAAATTTATGTTTATAAATTTAAAAACAATTGCATGCGTATTTAAGGTTAATAATTCAGTAACATTTCAGAAGAATTCTGGTCGTCATTGTTTAAATAACGGATCACATAGTTTTAAAAGTTTCGCATCTAATACTTTAAGAAATGTTAATTCATTATTAATTTTAAATTCACATAAAACAGTATTTAGATTTACAATCATACATTTTCAGAAATGATTAGAATGTCCATTCAGTACTCAACTAGTCCGTAATTAAATAAAACAATCTTTAATAAATCTATGGATTAACTATTGTGTGCTTTTAATTTTCCAGTTTCAATAACGATGTAACACATTGTGAGAAGAAATCAATTTAACTAGATTAAAATAAAGCTATTCAAGGATACGTTTAGTATCTCAAAATTTCAGTATTGTCATATGTAGAACTTTTGTCATTAGTGGGTCTCCACAGAACTAATTAACTATTTAGTGATATAAAATCGATAAGTATTTATATTTGAAATCGTAATTGCATATTAATTTTGAATTTATTGTATTATACAAATGTATATAATATTTAAAGTATTATAACCTTCGCTTCTATTGAAAATTTATATCATGCTATAATCGCCTGAATATGTACGTTTCTTTCCTACGCTAAATTGACGGTAGCTTTCGTTTCCGGGAAACAAATTTGCTGTGGTGCGCCGATAACCACACACACTGCGCATAGATTAGCATTCACGTAGAACGAAAGGTTATAATTCAGTCAGATGAGACATAGCAAGTTCAAAAGCGAGAAAAATTTTCATAAACTCGTATATTTGGTAACAAAAGTATATCCTACACGAATATATGCCTCAGAACCTTTAAATGCTCGACTACATAAATTTTAAATGGCCATTAAATCATAAAAGTTGACTGTTATAAAAATAGTTAATTCAGCAATATATATTTAACAATACATAAAGATCTTTAAATTAATCTAACTGTATCTAATTGCCTATATTATTTTAAGTTGAATTACATTTCAAGATTGTTAATTTATAACACTGTTATAAATAAATGGTGATAACACTTTCTTATTTTTATACATAAATTACCCTTTATGGTTACCCACAAGTCAATATTATTTTAAACACGATTTTGGAAATTTTCATCTGTATTAGTACTCATGCCTTTGTCACAGCCAAAGTTGGTGAATTAGACAATTAAGGGGGCATTAAAAAATTTGAATTATCAAAGTGGTGTTAAAATTCAAATAGACGAGGAATTCAATCCAATGAAGAAGCAGGCTACGTCTAAATGTATTTTATTTGAAAATACTGTAATAAAAAACGAAATTTATTATATTCATATATAGAGCACAAAATTTACAATTTTATAAAGAAACTAGAACTTAGCGATGGTTTTTAAACATTGAATTGTAGTAAACATTGCACGCTAATTCTGTTTAGAAAATATCGTCACTTACATTGCTGTCTTCCTACAAAGCGTCTCAAACCTCCAATGCACTTTGATGTTTATGAAGCTGTTGAAATTGCAGGTACCCTTTCATCATGTGAAGATGCACAGACATTTCATTTATGCACAACATCGGTAACGATCTCTGCGTCGGTCAGTTCACCGGACACCGTTAAATCCTCACCAATTTTTAAAAAAATCCACATAATGAATACCAGCAGCAGATTTCCACATCTTCCCAGTTCCCCACAATAACCATAATTTCAACAGCTTTACTAATGGATTCATTTTCATGGTGATAAAACCCAGCTGTTACGGAAACAATTAGGGATTACAGTTGGCGTAAGTTAGCTCCACTCACCGCTACGCATGCGAGAAGTTTACAGAAGATTGCATTATTTTTTTCTTTAATAGTAAACAAGCATTTGACAGAATATTTTGGATTATAGGTGGTTTGTAAAAATACTTAAAACTTTTCAGTACGCCCTAAGCACCGGTTGCACACCCGAGGTAATATTTTGTATTAAAACACAACCTTTACAGTATCCAACACAGAAATTGTGCTGTGGGATTTACAGTAATAAATAAATAATACGACTACACTTTTTCCTTCCGAAAATATTTGACAGTAGTGAGGATAAAGCGGATCTATTCCAGAGCGGTTCTGGAACAGGCCTCCGGAATTTCCTGTAGATTTTAGATTTTGTACCAGCTAAATGGTCGAAAATCGGCTGTAGGTTCTAGACAGCCATAATTAGACTAATTCATTTTGTAATTGCTTGGATTAGGGCAACTAAAGTTGTAACTGTCGCTAATGAGCTTTCGTAATGGTAATTAGGGTAGTAGTTTCGCAGATCCGCATGATTATCGCAAGGACTTTGTAATTATAGCAGAAAGGTTTACAATTATAATTAGTTGTAGTGGTGAATGGATGGATGGGTGGATGTGTGTGAGCAGAATAATGTGAAATTATGGTGTAGAGGATTGTAATTGTAGCAGAAAGCGTTATAACTTTAGAGATAGGTCGATGAACGGTAGATGGCATTGGGAGGCGACAGTGTGATTACAACAATAAACGTGTGTATGCATAGTGAGAGCTGATAATGTATATACTTATTGTTGACTATGGAATAGCGCTACGTGCACTGGTAAAATTCTCCCCGGATTCCACCTTAATAAAATAAAACTGACCAGCGTCACTTATTAACTGTAGTTTGGGTATGGTAGACAATAGATCTAGACCGCTTAATGCATACGATAGGTTTACAGTAATCTCAAATATCGACGATAACGTTAAATCGTAACAACTCATGTAAATGTCGTGATACTTACTTAAATTTGTAATATTAAACTCGCTAAATACGCGCTGTGTATGTGCATAATCTTTCATATATGTGTATCTCTTGAGCTATTGAAGAAAGCCTCACTGAAGGGAAGCGAAGTTTCATCAAATTTTTACCAGGAGTCCACGTATTCGTAGGAAAGCTTCCATTTTTACATTATAATCAGCAACTTCCTATACATACAGTTTACAAGTTACCACTTTAGAATATTACAAGCGTTAAAGGACGCCGAAACCCACAATTTGTGCGTGTTTACAAACGGAGGAGGTTATTAGCGCCTT
Organism: Phrixothrix hirtus; assembly: GCA_024586415.1. Taxonomy (NCBI): domain Eukaryota; kingdom Metazoa; phylum Arthropoda; class Insecta; order Coleoptera; family Phengodidae; genus Phrixothrix; species Phrixothrix hirtus. The sequence continues at coordinate 8,110 of JAHWXV010182606.1, forward strand.
TCTTTATTTTTATAGTTATCTAATTAGTATATATTGTATTATTATATTGCCGGAATCGTTTATTTCAGTAAATTGAAGTTTGAAACTATTATGTGCAAGGCCGCGATATAAACTCATCAAGTGACAACACTAGGACACCTTTAGTTCGCCGCCACTGCTACTAGCCAATTGAAAAGATTCTTTCCAATATAACAAACTTTGGTACTATTAAAATTAAATTGCTGCGTGGCAGTTATAGGTTTCATACGCGACCTACTTTGAAATATGGCCCGATTATTTCGGCAATCGGTTCAAGTTCATCTGTGAACCATTCTGCAGCGTAGTAATTACGATAATGTTGATAGTACGCGGGTGATTTGTTAAATCTGAAATGCAAATAGTTTCCGGACTTGCAAACATGTTGTTGATGAACCTTTTGAGTTGACTTATTATTCCTACTATTATCTTTCTCGATAACGCCGGCTGTACCTCCCTCTTCCTCCTTCTCCTTATTTTACGACTCCGTTTCAGTTGTCGATTTTTTAATTATACACACATAATTTGCCTAAATTATAACCAGTGCAAAGTGATTTTGTTTAAAGTTTTGAAATTCCATAAATTCGTTGTTCTTAGGCATAATAACTTTAGTAGTTGTATTTAGGTCGAAGCAATAGATAATATAAACAACAAGTTTACCTTCGTTGGTGAAATAACAAAGACATCCATTGCAAATAAATATTCTACTTTAGCGCGGAAACACCAACCATGAAAAGGATTTAATTCACACATAATTTTGTTCTTTTAGTGATAGGTGTTGGTAGATATGTTTCTTGATGCCATCGTCACCGTCAATCTCATTAAATTCTAATTCATTCTGCGCACTGTTTTTACAATTAAAATAAAGTTGCTATTAATATTTAAGTACTCTTGGTCAATTTGAAATGAATTTATGTAGTTAGATTGATGTTCGGCTGCGGAAAAACGGGAGTCACTTTATTTATCAAATTAAGACTGTAAACGTTGATTGATATTATCAGATTTAGCGCTAGAAGTGTTAGACACTAATTTGAATTACGAGAACTAGAAATATACCTTCGTGAAGATTTAGAATGGCTGAGAAAGGCGGGTAATAGCTTAGCTGCTTGCAATGTACATTTGTGCAGTAGAGTGCTGATACGACGCTCTAATATCCGTCTTGATTACTAAAAATTACGCAAACTTTCTTCGTCTTAACGGCGGGTGCTAGGTAAATTAACGTCGCACCTTCTCTGCTAATTTAATTAAACGTAATTTCACAATAGGTCGTGTTTATCGTTCACGAACCTATTTTGCTTAATTCGCAATCACCGTCACGTTTTAAAAATTGACCAAGGTCATTTTAACATCGAAGGTGCAATGTTGTTCTTGTACTACTTCATAGGTCGCCCTTTATGCTCTATACCGTTAGATATTAGTTGACAATTCTTCGTTGCAAGGGTGATCGTTTCTGATTTATTAATAGTTGTCTGATCGTTGTCGACCCTATTGCCATTGTTAATGCATGCGATAAAATTTTTAATGAAATCTGCATGTAAAAGAGTACTTACCTTTTAGCTACATTTCGCATTCTAGACTGAAATAGATAGAAGTTTTTATCGAGGAAACAATAAATTTTCTTATGTGCTAGATTAATGGATGCGTATCATTTCATTTTTTGTTCGAACGCACTATTACTTTCAATCCATCTAATACGATCGGATAGTTTTGATACAGTTCGCCCAAGTGATTAACCCCTATGCCGTGTTTTCGAATAGGTCTCGCACGTGATGATTTTGGATGTTCTACTTCGTCGCCATCATCTCCATCCCTTTTACTTTTATTGTATCCTATTAGTTTTCGTGGATCACGTTCAAATCTATTCTTCTGCAGCTTCTTGTAAAAGATTTCGGTTACCGAATTTTCAGTAATGGCCCGTTTTCGAAGGGCTCTAAATAAAAGTTAAAATTTAGCAAGATTACTATGTGTTGAGCCTCCTAGTTCTGATGAAACCTTTTTCTATTTGATAATAATTTAATTTCACCGTCAAACTTTAACGTGCATTTCTTATGTCAATGCTAAATTATGACGTTAATCCAATTACTCTATCAGAACTTATTATCCCTGGACAAATTAACACAGATTAGTTTTTACCCAAAATACTTCCTTTCATTACATCTCACATGATTAATTTAACAAATACAAAACTTTCAAAGTTAAACCCAACAATGTGGCTAGTTGCTACGCTATCGAAAGCCATTTTGGACATCAAACTCCATTCTAACAAAACTAGAAGAGAAATAAAATTTCCAAGTGCCATTCACTTAACCCCTGATTGTACTACATTGATAAATCACGAAAACCTACTATTTCAGAAAAAACTACATCCAGAAACTATTCAAAATATTTAAAATCAACTAATTATATGCAAAGTCAAATAATATAAGATTACCGAAAATCGGCTTAATTCCCATAAATACGAAAAACCTAATTAAACAAACAAATTAGGAATTTAAAATCTGATGGTTCAGTTATGCAAAATAGTTATTTAATTATAATAATTAGTGTACTAGTTGTAAGTTTAATAATTTATTGTTATATTAATAGAAATAATCTAAGAATCAAAATAATTAAAGTTTTAAATAAAAATCCTGCCATTAGTAAAGAAACTATTAACGAATATATAAATAAATATATATCAACAAATAATTACAAAATGAGAAGAATCCTACTAATACTTACTACTCTATGAATAGAGTATGTATATATAAATCGTAACACTCAATACACATGAATATTTGTAGATAAATAATGTACGAAGTAAATAATTTATCATTTAATGAATAGGTATATACAGTGGCTCACAAAACTATTCGTACTCCTTAGGTAACCGTAAATATTATATAAAAACAAATATAAAATTATTTATTTTTACGTTTTTATGTACA
>JAHWXV010182625.1:0-13950 GCA_024586415.1 Phrixothrix hirtus
ATGACTTTACTCGGAAATCTTGGGTATATCACGACATTTATTTTCTCTCTTATTTTATTTACATCCTTATTTCATAGTCCAGTTACTTCTGCTTTTATCGGTTGCTTTGGTACTCCTAACCTCTCTGCTGCTTCTTTTGTTATTAGTGTGGCTTGCGATCCTTGATCAATTAACACTCTTAAGAGTTCTTGTTTTCCTTCATATGTTCTTGCTTTTACTAGTGCCGTTGCTAATAACACATTTTTCTGTTCTTCCTATACATAATTTGTCGTTGCCTCATTTTTAATTTGCGTTTGTGACTTCTCCCACTTTGCATTTACTCCTGTTTCTTTTGCTTGGCCTTGATACGCATGCCTTTGGTGCATTGATCTTGCTCTGAAATTATTATTACTACTATTATCTTGGTGTGTTTCTACGTTTATTAACAAATTCTACATCTACCTTGATTGTTACACAAATTTTAGCTACTATGTTTCAGATAGTTTACTGATAATCCTTTTCTTCTTATTGCTTTATTCCATATGTTAAGTAGGATGTCGAACCTGGTGTAGTTCTTCAACCCCCTTATGTTTGACCTTCAACAGTAATTGCGCTGAAGGGCTGGTTTTAGGTGCCTTTTAAAGACAAGAGAACCTAAAAGAAAGAATGTGCGTCGAAGTAACAATTCTTGGTCCTCTTATGCACATCCGTAAATCATCCCCACTTTGTTCTCAGCCTCAAGAACAATTTTATTTATGACTTAGTAATTGGGGATGTGCTAACCATCAAGACGTTAATCAAATGATCAGCGTTATTCAAATTAAACAGCAATAAACCCATATACTGGAATCTCGTTAATCCATTCATGCGCGTCACTAATTAGATGACGAGGCATTTGGCTATTTGAAATAAACCTGGCCCACTTCATCATGGGTTTAATCGCATCATAGGGGTGGTTCTGACCGGGCTTGAAGAGCCATGGAAATTTCCAGATCGAGGGATAGCTTCCGGTGGGTTATGAAATCATTAGATTTGTAATGCAAAGAAGCCTCCATGTGATTCACGGAGGTGCCAGAGTGCGAGGAGCTTAACGATTACGCACTAAGGTTCCTCCTACCTTGATCTTATGCAAACGCAAACATGCAGACAGGTTCAGACGAAAACGTCCCACATAAACGATTTGTGAAAGAGCGTTGAACCGTTTATGACAGCGTGGATTACCATGCGTTCTTCCCCTCTAGTCAAGGCAAGCGTGTTGGCTAGTTCCGCGCTACCCATATGCCATGTACCCTATCGTCTAAAACAAGCGCCTTGGTGTTAAACGTCTTGTCTGGATAGAGACGATGTAATGCTTCCAGAACAAGAGGGTCGAGTACTTAGCGATCTTATTCTGGTGGGCACCTAGGAGAGAATCAGGACCTTCCCAATTGACAGCACGTCACATAATGTGTCCCGATCTCCTTTGATGAATATAAGACGGGGACGCGCAAGATACCGCTAGAAAACATATCAGTGGCTGTTAGTCCACAATACACCCTTTTGACTGCGCAATCTTCCGCAGTTGATTAACGACCCGGTAATGCCTTCTCAGCCGTTCATAATGCGTGTAGGGGCAACCTTGGAGAATGTGAGAAAGAGACTCCACTTAAGAGAGTCATAGTTACTGCCGCCGTCTATGTTAAGTAGAATGTCAAACCTGGTGTAGTTCTTCAACCCCTTAATGTTTGCTCTTCAACAGAGACTGCGCTGAAGGGCTGGTTTTAGGTGCCTCTCAAGACAAGAAAACCTAAAAGAAAGAATGTGCGTCGGAGTAACAATCATTTAACAGAATGGTTATTAAAAACAAAAACTTAACTTTTATATACTGCTAATTGTTTCGCTGCGTTCAGTTTCTTCATCACAGTTACAAATAAATTTCATACCTACTTTTAATTTCTATGCTTACTATAAACCAAAATTCAATGTTAGCTTAAACAAATGCCAGAATTTTTCTCTATTTTTATCCCTAATTGTTTTCATCTTACTTTTCTGCATTGCGCAGATTTTCGTGGATTTCTTAAATAATTTATTGCTGTTGCAATTTGCCGTCTTGCTGACTTGTGCGCCAGCAAATTACTTAACCTTGTATTTTAATGACTAAACATTTATTCTGTACTAATGTTAACATAGATTTCTTATGCAGCAATTTAACCTACATTGCTATATCTGCTAACACAATATCATTCATTTTTGTTATTATTTCTGGTGTACGAGCATCTTTTGACGTGCTAGTATACTCAGTATCGGGTACGCTCCTACTGTCACAATGAAAATTATTAACCACTTATGAATCACTTTACTTAATGAAGTAGAATTCGGATAATATTTGTCAAGCTTTTATTTTGTTTCTATTATTCTTTTCCCACGCACAAAATAATGTTTAAGGAGAATGTAAAAATCACTGTTTTCATTCTAGCGAAACTAAAACAGGTTGTTTATTTGAAATGTCTGTCAGACAAACCAACCAGCAGATGTACTTGAAAATTGGGATGATACCATATGGAGGTCCGTATTTTAACAAAATAATATTGATTTTATTCTGGTGGCGCAATCTTTTGCACTTTGCTTATTGAACTACTCCGTATATAATCAAGAATACCTAGCATGGGAAACAAAAATAGTGAGAAGAGATTAAAAGAAGAAATCCTCACAAAGTGGATCGTTAAAATTGATTCTAGATTTTAGTAATGTAAATACCGACAAAGAAAAAGTTTTTGCTTATATAGCGAATTCGTAAGACGTGAAGGTCGGAAAAGAGCTTAAAATCATAAACAGATAAAACTCGTACTATGAGACATAACTCGACAAACATTAAATTTAACATCCGTTTTAAGTGAAGGGAGACAACAGGTAGTTATAAAATTGCAATTTTCTATTGATAATTGAATAGCTACGAGAAGGTTGCCATAAAAGTCGTCTTATCTATGGTGTGCTTCGAATCAAAATAAAACAATCACGGTATGTGTTACATTATTTAGGTGAAGCGAAACAGTTCTACAGAGAAGGGTAGTATTGAGAATTGGCTAAGATTCATGTATTTAATACATCAGTAATTAATAGAAATAATAGTATAACTCATTCCGAAGATAAATCAAATTACGCATAAATTTCAATTCAAGCAACAAACGTTTGTCATAAGTTGACCGAGAAATTGTTTAAAAACAATTGAAACCAACTGGAAGCTCAACGAAAAGATTTCCTACTTACAAGACAAGAGCACAATAATAAATAATGCGCTTGTATTATGAAGCGCAAACCATGTACACGTAAAAGGGCTACAATCTAAATATAATGTTGATAATATTAGTGAAGACTTTCCACAACGAATTATGAAAGTTAAAAAAATAACTTGCTCACGACAGTTATCTCAAAAATCGCTTATAATCCAGAAAGATATTCATTCTTCCAAAATAAGTGTGCGTTAGTCAAATCCATTATATCTCTATGTTTATCTTCAATGTCTTGTATTTTATTCAATATACAGGGTGATTTTAAAACCCACTGACAAACTTGGACCATATACGTTGGGATAGTTCTAAATCGAGAAAAAAAATTCTTTTTAAAAATTGTAGAAAAATGCTTTCGAAATAAATCTGCAGAATTTTTTGAAAGACACTGCAATAGCGAACAACTAAATGCGTCGTTTTAATTAAATAAACTATAAACACATGACAGTTTTTTTACATCATTCTAAAACGTTACAAACGTTGTATTTTATATTATAGGATTTTTGTATTTTGTCACACGCTTTTGAACTATTGTGTCTATATTTTACGTTACCAAAGTGTAATAATTTTTAGTTTTTTGAACACCTCTCGTAAAAAAAGTAAATCCTTAGTTCTATTTGTATTAATTTTATTTTAAGTTGCAAGTTAGAAAGGTTAGGAAAAATATTCTTTAATTTTGAAATAATACATGGTGCAATTGTAGTTTAATTGCTCAAATTTGGTGGAATTTAAAATCCTCGCGTAAAAATAAAAGAGTGTCTTATAACAATGAAAAATACTTAACAATTTTTTACGAATTCTAAAAATTAAAATGATCTGAAAAGTAAATTATCAAAATGATGATCTTTTTAGTCTAATTAAATGTAATTGAAGTTGTTTTTAAAGGAATTCGGATTCATATTTAATAAATTCGTTTATTAAATATTCAATTTTTGTCTCCCTAAAATACGAACGAATAAAATTGTAGGTTATTGAGATTGTTGTTGTTGTAGCGCCTAATTCGTAGGGTGCGTGTTCTGTAATGTATGTTTTGTTTGAATAAATTCTTATATAAGTTTCAAATTTAATAGATTATATAAATACATTAAATAGTAAACAAAAAGCGAAATTGAAACACAAAATTGAAAGTGTGTTTTACACAAACCCACAAATACAGCTGCAGTAATTTAATATTATTGAACGACATATTATTTCCTCAACGATACCTACTTGAAATTGAAATGTCGTCTAGACATATTCATTTGTATACACATTTTCCGGAAGTTTTCCAACAGTGCACATTTCTAATTTTTTCTAAAAAAATCTTCTATTGTATGGGATGTTCTTGTTAATGGATGTGGTTAGACCCCTACAGTACCGTGTTATAGTTTGTCGATGGATTTTAAAATCACCCGGTATGTACTAGTTTTTAAGCTAAAATATTTCTGACAAAATAAATCTTCATATAATGGAAAATGTAGATAAAATAGAAATAAATGAAGTTTAACTCTTAAGTCATGCACCTTTTGAATTTGGGCAACAGTGGTAAACGGACAAAGGGTGTTACTAAAAATTACATAATATCCCGCCGTTTTATTTTTAACATATTCTATTAAATTCAAACAAGTAACAAAATTAGCGAAAAAAGAAAAAATGAGAAATTATTTCCATTCCAGTAAATGTAAATTAAATATGTATGAATGTTGGTAAAGAAGTTTTATCACGGAATAAATATCTACCATTTTAATTTATTTTTTAATTTACTTGTAAGCGATGCGTTAAACGTGAAGAAAAAAGAATTTACTAGAATTCGGATAATTCAATCTACTCAATCATTGCATGCACCAAAGAAAAACATTATCAGTCGAAGCGTTGGTCCTGCATCATGGATGATTTTCCTTCAAATTTTGTATGCTTAACGAACAGACAATTATATAGTGCCAGTCTAAAGTCTCCGCTCCTCTTCTTAACTTTTTAACAAAACCAGTTTAAGAGTCTGGACAAAATTCCGGTTAAATCTTACCACATTAATTATTTTTTAAAGATAAATTGAATTTTGAAAATTTAAAGATGATGTTAGGGGCATTATTAACTTTTTTTAATTAAAAGAGTGTTACATTACTTCTCATTTGAAAGGCAGTTTAATACTCTATTCCTCTTAAAATATTGAAATACAGTTATCACTTCTCTAGTTATCGATGTTTTTAGGAATAAATTAAAAAGAATTAAAACGCAGCCCACAAACTTTTAATGAAACAAAAAATTAACTTGACAGAAATTGTTAAACTCATTGCTGAAAATGCCCTCCTTGTTTCTCCTGGCAATAAAACAATCTATTGCAAAATTTCGGGCGTACACTGTGGAATGTTTGCCTGCTGATCGACGCTCATTCGTCAATTATTCCCTCTCAAAAATCCAAAAGGCTCTCTGGTTGGGTAATAAAATAATAAACACTTTTAATTTGAGGTAACCCCACAAGAAAAAGTCCAAAGATGCCAAATCTGGCGAACGAACAATTGGGCTACGACGCCCAAATAATCAAGATGATTCCAGACTTGTCTGAAGTAATGCGTGGGGTACCGTCCTGCTGGCAGATTACTTCCATTCCTCGAAATTCCTGGATATTAGCTTTTATTGTTTGAGTTATTGCATTTTAAGATATAAGGGCCCAGTCAGATTTCACTCAATTAAAAATAATCATATAAAGTGATTGCCCAAAATACATTGGAGCAAATTGTGTATGAGTTTCCCTATACCAGGATGCAGTCTGATCGCTCCAATACCTATCATTCGGTTTGTTCGTAATTTCATTGAGAAAAAATATGCATTTTTAACTGAAGCAAATCGTCTTTAGGTAATCAACATGACAGGCTATTATTTTAGTAATTATCTCGCAAAACTCACTCTTCTGTTTGAATCGTCTTCCGTTAAGTCATACACTGTTTTCACCTTGTCTGGATGAAATTTACTTTTTTAAGAAGTTTTGAACAAATCGTGGGCACACGTCATTTTATTAGGCAACCTGCGATGTTGATGTTTTACAATTTATCACCATTTACGCTATATAGCAATTTCTTAATTCTCCAGAAGTGATTGTTTGCTCATTTTTTTTTTGTTATGGATAGAACCAGTCAAGAATTTAGAAATATTTTCTGTGAACAGGACGTTTAGGATTCCTATTGTTAAAGATTTGTTCTACCTACTCATATCCTTTTGCACAAATTGCAAACGATGAACTAATAACAACCAACACCGTAAATTAAATTGATAACAATCTGACAACAAACTACTGAAAATTGGACAATTTACTGTTGAAAGCTATGTTAATACTTTTAACAACATAAAATAATTTGTTTAAAAAAAAACAACGGTGAATAGAACCGATTAGGTATGTTATTTATTAAAAACGCAACGATAACTGGATTTTAAATTTTTCAAAAATTAATTTATCTTTAAAAAGTAGTTCATGGGGTAAGATTTGACTTCGATTTTGTCCGGCTCTTAAACTGGATTCATTTAAAAGTTAAAGAGAGGGGTGACCTTGGACTCAAACTATATAGTTGTAACGTTATTTTTGATTCTTTATTATTAATGAGAACTATCTTCATAGTCTGCAGAAAATTCTGGGTGACAAAGATTTTCAATCGTTTTCATATCGTTAGTATAAACTTCCCCTTCAGCCATGCTCAAAAACAGTCAGTCAGTTGCAACTGGGGGACGTTTGCAGGATTTTGACCTTTTAGACGTAATTAATCTTATTTGCTTGCCTGCGGCCGCTTATAGAGTGCGGTTTAATAAATTTTTGTCAGACGGGCGCTGTTATTTGTGTAAATGGCTGCTGACCGCTGCAAATTAAAATTTACTTTAATTGTAACTCTTTGTTTACACTTGTCGCTTAAAGACACAAAGCAATGAGCTCAGACATTTTGTTTACCTGAAATTTGGAATACACCTTTTGTTGTCTTTTAGTAAAATCAATAAACGTGTTTATCTTTAACAATTGCTATAATGAATAAGAATACAATAAACATAAAATTTCAAACCAATTCTTCATCTCGTAGAATTTTTATAATAAATTTAGGTCAAACCGCACTTGTTGCTTTAAAGGAAACTCCCTTATGTAAAAATTAGATCTTGGGTTAAATGTGCGAAGTAATCCTTTGTTTAAGCCTTACTACCTGATAAACTTTTCGAAAATAATTATGACTCGCCTGTTGTAAAATGATTTTTTTACTGACAACTGAACTTGTCCGCGTAATTTCAATCGCACAGTATAACAACGTGTGTCCCAGAAGTATTTCAAATGTATCGTTCTAATTTTATTTTATTTTTGACTGTTTCCTGGAAACTTCTTTTTTAATTATAGACGATGTTTTGAAAAATTGCAAATTCATTAGAATATTAATTTGAAACAGCAAATATGTTCAATTGAGCATATACAGATATTTTATACACATAGTCTGAAGATGTATCAACCATTCATTTATTGAATTGGTTTTAATACGAAAACGTTAGCTAAATCTGTACTTTTACTCTTTCTAATAATTAAACATTACATTTTATTGGGAGACTTACTCTACTTATTCATTAAATTTTAACCCAACTTATACAACGTCCAAGAAGATAGGATCGAATGATGGACCCATTAAAATATAATAACGCGTTTATTAGAAAACAACTAGTACAATTAAAATTAAATTCAACTAACTGTAATATTTATTCTAATATAATTTAATTTAGATGTTGCATCCAATTATAGGGCAAGGTTTAAGATGATGACGTGCATTACTATTTCGGTTATCATTGAGCAGTAGGTAGAGTTTGATTGAATTTTTATCAGCGGCGTCCATTTGTGATAAGTATATTGTATTGGGAAGTCAGTATGTATTTGGTACTTCCGGAAGGAAACTTATCTTCAGACCTATTGCGAAGATTCTTTGAAGCTAACTTGTAGGTGATTTAAACTGTACTATAATCACTGATATAATAATGACGAAGACGTTGCGTACTTCTCAGTTTGTCCTTTTATAAATTCGATCATTGCCATGACAACTCTCTCTTGCATTTTAATTTACCAACTGGAGACGCACACTTAGTTTTTGTTAAAATGTTGAGGTTTCAATCCTTTTACAACGTCACTGTGAATGCTTTGTCGGAACATCGTTTGTTAATACTGACAGATGTCCTATTTTAAATTTTAACGTAAGAGCTACAGGAAATGCATTCTTTTATCCGAAGCAGTTTTCTTAGAGCAACAGTTTGTGTATTTACATAAATGACTACAAATCTTATTTTCTAGGTATATCATTACTGAACTAAATTTCTGGCAAGGATTTTTTTTTATTTTTCTATATTTAAAATGACGTGCAACAATAGCTTAGACAGTCTTCTGCGCAGCGAGCAATGTTTTTTGCGTTTGTAGGGTTTAATTTGGTAGGCCTGCACTCCTAGTTCACTTTTAAAATCTACGGATCTGAATTCCTTCGCGACAATTGTTAACCATAATAGAGCTTACGAGGGAAGATTTTTATGTAATCTACCTAGCTATGAAGGAAAACAATTAAACGTAATATTTTATTTTTCAGCATAGGTTCCTTCAACGTTTATATATTTAGTCCATCGTTTCTTCAGTAATGCTATACCCTCGAAAAAAAATTCTTTCGGTAGGTCTGCAAAAAACTTCTCTAGTTTCTTTTAAGCTCCTAATCAGAAGAAAAACGCTGTCCCCGTAAATGCTTTTTAAGCTTAGGAAATAAGTAATACCCTCTTGGTGCCAAGTCGGGACTGTAGGGTGAATGTCTCACCTCTAGGAAGCCACAGTCGTGGATTACTTCTTCCACTTTTCGAGCTTTATGTACCCTGCAGTTGTCATGAAGCAGCATAATCTTCTGCCCATGATTATTTGGTCTTTTTAACAGTATAGCTGCTTTTAAATGGTTAATTGTATCCTTATATACATCTGCTCTAATTGTAGCGCCTTTCTTCAAAACCAGATCTTCAACTTTTTGGATATTTTCGATTTCGTGCTTCCACGGACATTCCACATTTTGGATCACCTTGAATTGATTCTCTGTCCCATCGAAATTGTTTACACCAAAATTTCACTGTAAAATAAGATGGCGTATCTTTTGCATATACGCCGATCATCTTTCTATAAATAACTTTTGGCCCATTTCCCTCTTTTTTAAGAATTTTATAACGCTTCTAAATTCAAGCTTTACTTCACTCATTTTCTCACACTTAATCCTCTGCAGAAATTGCAATTTTATCTGATTTGAACAAAACGTGGCAAGTAAATCGGGAAATGTCACAGTAAGTTGGTATCAAAAAATGGCGATTGTCACTTGTTATTTTCAAAGCTAGGTAGATTATATAAAAATCACCGCTAGTATTTGGGAAATTTTCTTTATTAGTGGTACCTATACGATTACGCTTAATAATAGTCATACGATGCATCTAATGGGAAATTTGGTTCATTTCGAACAGCAGTTAACGTCTTCATCAAAGTGTAAACCATTTTTAACAATTCTTAATTCTTTTGTTGGATACTGGATATGTCTGGAGCCGCTGTTTAATATTTTTATGACACTTTCGCTCACGCCCTTATTCATAATAAGATCTAGCGATCTTACTTACTGTAAGGTATTCCAGTTTGAGTTGCCTTTCTTTGGCGATAAGTAAATGATCTTTTAGGTGTCTTCATTTCCGAATCTTTATTAGCAAATATAGTATTTCTACTTAGTCCCAGTTTGTAAAGTACTATATTAGATCGCTCTTCTTCTGATTTTGACTTTCTTGTAAATATTCGTGAACTAATTTACTTCTGAACAATTATTTCGATGTTATGATTATAACACAAACGTCAAACTATGTAATTTGGTGATGCATAGCTTTACAAATCTTTATCCCGATTTTTTGCCTGAACTTTACTAGCAAAAAGTAATGTTCCTACTTATATTATGCACTTCAATGTTTTCATTTTGTTCGAAAAGGTCGAACTAGACATTTACTTTATAATCGATTTCATCTCTTATTATTGGATTGAGTCGGTAAATATTCTGAATCCCTGTCGTTTGTAAAAAAATCATCCTGAAGTAATAAACTTGAACAATTATTTAAAGGAATAATAAAACTGAATATATCTTTTCAAACAATTTATGGTTATTAGACTTTAATATATTGGCTTTTAAATTAAGTTAATAAATAACATAGCAAACATTCAGACTGGTTGTTGATTACATTATTTGTTCTAGGTTATTTATAGTTAGATTTTAACTAAATCAGAAGAACGTTTTGTGTTTGAAGGTTTATTAAGATAAAAATTGGGTTGTTTAAAATTATGGTTTTTTGATATAGGAATAGAAATTTGTTAAATTTGAAGTAAAAGCAAATTGGTATTGTTTGTGAATGTGTGAGTAGCCTAATAGCGTTTGTGTATGGTACAAATGATTAAATATGTATGTACTTAACAAAGTCGGAAAGCTAGACCAGGAAAGCTATCCGTAAACCATATTTATTTGATCAATACTTGGGGCCTCCTGCGGAGCAGCGCCAGACTTGCGGTCTACCCTCGTCTAATCAATATACAAAAACACTATATAATTTACTGTTTTACCGTGGTCGAATCTCATACCTGCCTGCTTTGCCCGCCGTGAATCTATAACTATGTTATATATTTATTACACATTATTTGTTTTATTTCTAGGACTAATAAATATGTCTAAATACAAATACATGATCTAATAAATATTTCATAAGTGTAATCGTAAACTGAACATACCAAATATAGGTATATATTTATAACTATTAAAAATAGCGACCGTTTTTTGATTAAACTTGAATTATTGATGCAATCTACGCTCATACCGAGTTTTCGATCAACTCTATAAATTTTACATTTTTAATCATTTTTGTTTTACCGTTCATACAAGAACACTTCCAACATGTTATTTACAATTTTTACTTTCATAGCAGGCATATCATTAAACATAGCGGTGTAAAATATGTAGTACCTATATAATAAGTCGTGTATTAAATTGCTTCTAAATAAAATAATTTAGAAAATTTGTGTGGCATTTGTCGTATCATATAATACTACTTTTTGATTTGTAAATACCATAAATGCAGCCATAATCATTTATTTCGTGAAAAATGTCAATGAGTAAATGAAGAGGCGAAGAAAAAGATTTGGTGACCAAGTAACGAATTAAGGACAATTTTCTAGAGCCAAAGGAATATAAATTATTTATTCCCTAAAGACTTGGAAATATATAATTGTTAGATATTAGATTTGACACGAAACTTAATTTCTCGTATTAACCCAGATATAGGTGAAGTAAAAAAAATAAATTATAAACATAATCTTTAGTAAGGGATGTGAATTTAGGTAAATAATTACTGTTGGTTTTGAATTTTTTTTGCGATATTCCAAATTGTAGTTTGAAGACGTCCTTTTAAACGGACGGTAGCAAAACGACGACGACTGAAACATATTAATTAACATTATTTTTTAAACTAAACGTTTTAAAACTTAATGATCTATAAGCAAACAAATACTGAAATTGTTATTGCTTAGTGTGAAAAAATTTAAAACATTCTTTAGGGTGTAATCCAATATCACATTTTTCACATCCAAAATTTACTTCTTTATGACACAAAGCACATCTAGATTGATTTTCTTGATAGATTACGATGTGCTCTTTTCTATCAAATCGAGAAAATTCATAATAGGAACGAGGAAATTTTCATACTTTCGTATATGTTTCTAATAAATTTCTTACAACTGCCCGTCGAAATCCTACGTGGTCTAGTGTACTTCCTTTCTTCCTGTGAAGCTGCCACGTATTTTGCAGTACCATATCAATGCAATGACAGAATATCGGAAAATACCACTTCTTACCTCTTATGAAGATGCGATATAAACTAATGTTTTGGCCGCATCTGTCAACACCTCCCCTAAACTTATTATATAGTCCTATTAGTCTCAACATATATGTCTTTTCTTTTTGGGAATATCTCTTGACTTGTGTCATAGGATTAGGTCACAGGCAATTTGTAGCTAGCGTTACCACATTGTTATCATTCCATCTGCATAAAAGTATTTCGTTGTCTGCAGATACAAATTCTGAAGTACCACGTACAGTTTTCTTCAATTAAGTTGATGAAATTAAAGGACAATGTCTTATTCGCTTCTCTCGTATAGTGCCAGTTACTTTTAAGCCCATATCTCATAGAACATGTAGAAGTGGTAAGGAGGTGAAAAAATTATCAAAATATAAATGAAAGGGTGACCGATGCCATTATGACCGTAAAATATCAGCATATTTTGGAATAACCTGCTTACAGTTGTGTCGCTCGCAGTAGGGAATCATACTTTCATCGACGCTATGGTTCTCTTCCAGTGGAGCATATGTCAGGAACCTTTCATTCAGCATGTCAAATAGAATACGAATTTTGGCATATTTATCATCTTTATTCAGTTGACTGTTGTTACAAAAATGAAGGTGTTTCATTATGAATCTAAATCTATCTCGGGATAAAGAATTTCAAACAAGATTATTATGAGTATCATCTAAGTTTTCCCAGTACATTTCTCTCCTTGGCACATTAACGTAAAATTCCAATGAAAGCTAATACTTCATCAGATGATATGTTGTTTGCTTCATTGTTTTGAGATAAATATTCATTATATTCGACTATCATGTCAATCACAATATTGTCAAAAAGTAATTGAAATATCTGTAGGGGATCCGCTAAAACTTCTTCTTTCATAATGTGCTCAAATGCTGGAAACGATGGGTCGATCTCAGCTTCGTAAATCTTTCAATATTGTTTTTTCTAGCAATTCAAGTTAAAAGCGGAGCATTGTCATCAAAATCATATTAAAAGTCATTTTTGTTGAAAACAATCTCAATTTAACCTCGTAGCTGTTTTCCTGAAAGATTATTTATAGTTGCTATGTCCTCGTCTCCAGAATCCTCGTCAGTAACAGGGTCATTACAATTTTACAGAGGGAAAATAATACCTTCTGTATTTTCAGTTTCTTCCAGCAGCTCATTCAAAGTTAAAGGTCTTCTATAAAAAGAACATCATATAACAACTTTTACCTAAGACGCACTTATATTTTGCTACTGTCCCTTTTAAAGGACAGCACCAAATTATAAAATAAATGGACATACATCTTCAAACTATCTCAACACCAGGTTATGTTATGATTACTTTGCAACAACATTTTATAAATTGAGCCAATTTAAATTAAAAAACAGATTTTTATACGCTCCTCCAATAATCCATTGGTTTATAACTGTAAACAACCAGGAAACAACACTTAATTCAGAGTGTGACTGCTGTTATTTTTCAAACTGTTAGTCTATTACTATCGTGCGATCGAAAAAGAGTGCATCCAGGGAGGTAAAAATTTAAAAAATCTAGGAAAATCATTGCTGATGTGTTTGGTCCTAACCAAAAATACAAGATGTCAACCATAGGCATGTATCTATATTTTATATTTGTTTAATATTTTAATTATTTTTAATTGAAAACTAGAAATTGTTTTAACTTACATCAAATAAAAAATTTCACAATGCATTTTTAACAAT
Source organism: Phrixothrix hirtus (assembly GCA_024586415.1). Taxonomy (NCBI): domain Eukaryota; kingdom Metazoa; phylum Arthropoda; class Insecta; order Coleoptera; family Phengodidae; genus Phrixothrix; species Phrixothrix hirtus. Next base: position 13,823 of record JAHWXV010182625.1, read on the forward strand.
CAATAAGCAAATTGAAATTTCAATACATCATTTTAATTATCAATTATAAATGTTTTTTATATGTGACGCCTATAGTAAAATAATTATCTGGTAACTTTAGTGTTGTTTAATTTTTAATTTCAGTACCA
>JAHWXV010182658.1:0-12932 GCA_024586415.1 Phrixothrix hirtus
CCTGAAAACGTGTATTTCCGCTAAAAACTGGACATCGAAAATTTTGACCGAAAACATGACTTTCTCTATACTATATTTCATATACGTAAGAGAAAGCAATAGTTTAAAGGGTGCGAGTTGTTGCAATGTAAGGAAGAAAGATATGGAAACCAATAAAGATACGTTGAAGTACTCACATTAAAATGATTTATAGATCTGGCGACCTTACAACAGCGTTGTATCAGCGGGAATGCGATAAAGCTTTCTTGCGTTCCTAAAATGTTCCCACAGCAATCTTGAGGCTAGGGTCTTACAAAAAAGATACAAATTATCTTCGCGTCAAGTTACATGAAAGCTATTTAAAAACGACGCGCAACAAGTATATTAAGTTTATGTCAAAGAAGTGCACCCATTCTTTTGTGTAATTCATGGAAACTTAACTTTAATGCTTCGGGAGATATCTTCAATTGGGTTCATTGAAAATTTCGGCGACTTCCTATCAAGTAAATAGGGTCTTTCTTTTTGTACAACGAATTTCAAGTACGATTTAGTAAATCCTGTGCCGGTCATTCCATCATAGCATCTGTATGACTTGACTATCATTTACTACCAGTAAGTGTATTTCCAATTTCAATTAGTAGTTCGCCTTCTCTAAAGGCATTTTGTGTTTACGAACTTCAAATAACCATGGTTCCGTTAAAATAAACGTCTCGACCACTTTTTTTTAAATAGAACGTTAGAATTCATTTTGTCAACAGTATAAAATATTTTGAACAGAAGATGAAATGTTAATATGTATTAGTAATTGTGTTAGATTTAACTGTTAATAAATGAATAATTGATATTGGAAACATGGAATCTCAAGCTAAAATAGATTTAAGCATAGTTTTGTATTTTTCGTTCAAGCAATTATTAGAATGGAACTGAATTTTTAATAATCTGTAACGTCCCAACTGAACGATTTCATTATATGAATATATGCGAGCTAATCCTTTTATTTTAATACAGACCTAGAACCTGTAGTTATACGAAATCTTTTTCTTTCAGTCATATAATACAAATGAAGTAAGTAAATATGGACATTCTGCTAAACGTGGCGATTCATATATATGACTCTGCAGCATCGTATGAAAGTACTCCTACGAGATTCCGATAATAGATTTAGGATTAGAGTCTCCGTTGTTTAATTCAATTATATAAATCTTGACTCTCAGAAAGAGAGTAGTGCCCTTGATAATAAACACTGTTTACATTACGGTGACTCTGGACTAAACTCCGCTATTTTATAGCTCTCGGCGAACTTCCCAACTTTCACGTTAGCTGGCGTCGAAAAAGTCCAGAGGAACTACTATCTCATACACTCTTTAAGGGTGTAACATCTTAGTGTTCAAATAATATATTACTGTAAACAAATTATATTATTTTATTAATTCTGCAACTAATTTGATAAACCGTAACTCTATTTTACATATATTTGGTACCTTAGATTAACAAAATTGGTAAATAGCTGTAAATTAATAGTTAGCTTATTACTTGTGATCCTTTTATTTAAATCTGTATCATCCTATAATTAAAAATACAAATTTTATTTAAAATAACTGCAAGTAATAACATAAAAAAAAGCTTAAAGATTACTTCTCGATCTGGAATTCTTCACGTGATTTTGTTACTAATGTATGATCTTTGCAAAAGTTCTTGTTGCAGTTTGAACATTACTGTTTTTGCATTCGCAATTTTTTTAAAGGACATGCACAAATAACATTTTTCTTTGATTTTGATCCCGATTTTCTGAAATTTATATATTATCAACAAATCTTTCTTGACTGGACTGGTTTACTATTTTGTGTGATGTTCTTTGTAAACCAGTAATGGGATGCCGATGTTTGACATGTAGTTTTACAAGATCGTCGACTGCCAATATAAACATAATAATTATTTATAAGATTTGTTAGCATCCCAGCCAGGATTTAACGTAGAATAGACAACGTTTGCAACAACTCCACAGAAATTGACTAAGTTCATAAAATAAGCAAAAAGATAGCGATTATTGCGACGCTTGCACTTATATTCATAGACGCACTTATCTAGGGAATTGGTACCCCCATCGTAGAACTATAATACAAAATTATATTTGGCCTACCATCTCGTTCTTCGCCAGATGACTTATCGTGATGCATAGTTGACAAATATTACATAACACTGTGTCACGGTGTTTTTTCGCATTGTGACAATTTCTAATTTAATTTAGAACTTTTTAGTCTTTCCGTTTGCTATGCCCATGAGCGCGCGCTTCCTTTAATTTATATAAGTTTATGCTTAAACGGTGTGTATTGTAAATTTAAGTTAACTATATTTTTCGATTCATTTCTTCTAATGGTTATTCTGTAATTAATTGATGATTACCTTTTTATGTTACTCCGTTCTCTTTATTTTATTCTTCAAGGTTTTAGCGATGCGCGCCTTAAGAAATTCGTCCTGCGCGTTATCTAATTTACTTCTAAGCTGGTTTTTGCAAATCGCATTCGATTGTAAAACACGTTCTATATTACTGGTGTGAATTAATTGTATTCAAGTACTCTTCGTTCTGCTGTTTAAAGAAGCCCATTATTTTCTAGGTGGGGCGAGTCTTTTGCCTTGATTTGTTGATAATTTAATTACTTTTGCTCTTTATGAATTCATAGTTTTTTTATCTACTTGATTTCTTCGTCTGCATACTATGCACTCTGACTGCCGTCTTCGAGGTTGAATAATTTATCGATGGTCAACCAACCGGTGGACTCGGACGTTCTATACTTTGTATAAGCTTCGAGGGATGCTCTATGCTGTCTTGTAGATCCTTCAAGTTCCAAGGAGCCTTCCTTATAATACTACCTACGTGGATTCCCAGTTGTCCTTACTTTAGGCTTGATCTCCCGTATGGTTACGGTTCACTCCAGGACGCTAGTCTCTCGACAGCCTAGCTTCTTACCACCGACCATCAATGAATCAGAGATGGCCTGTCAAATCTTTTATTTTTATTAGTTACTTGATGTATGATTCCTACTTTATACTGTTGAACATTGCTTACCTATAATGCTTTACTTTCCGATTACTACAATTTCTATAAATAACTTTAATTAGATAGTTAAATATTTAATTAGTTTTATAATACGCGTTTTGCTTAAGTTGCGAATTTTGAATTTTCATGTATAAATTTGTAATACGAAGGACAATCTTTAGTTAATTATTTGCAGTTAGGGACCTAGCTTCCATTTTAACAGACACCTAGTTAATGAATTTACCATCCTTATTTTGGTTGCAACTAAATTGATGAATAACGGCCTATCTAATTACTTTTAAATACTTTGCCTAATTTGAACATTTGTTAACTTTATTTATGGTGGTCAAATCTGTCCACAGATTCGTCCCGTTCTTTTCTTTAAAGTCATTTATTTGTTTATATTTAATTATATAAAATCTCTGTAAAACATAAATTTATATAATTTTAATTTCAGTACCTATGTTTTTAGATTTATTGTAACAATGTCGGACAGTCGGACCAAGATATAAAAAGAGTTCTTATCGGTTGCCACATATTTTGACCTTTAACGTTCTACTTCAAATTTAGAAAACTCAATTGTATTCATTTCTGAACTATTAATATTTTTACCTTTGTTATTTTATAAATATTGTCAAATGAGTGTATTCTCAGTTTTTCCTGTTAAATAGTCAATAAATAGTTATCTTTCTTAATGTTTCAACAGTACATCAATTGGTACCTAAATTTATTTTCAGGTGAATTATTTTATTTAATAGGTTACCTGGCGTGATCAAAAAGTTATTTCACATTGCTATTAATATTATATTATATGTGAAGTTTTGAACACGTACTTTTGAATTTATTATTTCTACGGCGTGATACCTCCTTATGTTTCGCCTTTAACATATACAGGGTGCACCGTACATATCTTTACTCCTTACAGGTCTTGTCCAGCAAGTTACTTGTACACTTAAAGGCGTGGCGCTCAAAAGCATCCCTTCCTTATCTCTATGATCTTATATTGCTAATAAACTCCGTTACTTTAAGTTCAATGGCTCACCACCCTCTCTCCGATAAAGCTGTTCAAGCCGAGCAACCCTCTCCTTTACCACCGGAGTTACCCTTCGTTTGCTTTCCTATTTTTCTCTCCTTTTGCTTTTTATTCTAGCATGAAACTAGCTTATGTGGCAACATAGGTTTCGTTACGTATGACACAAGTGTACATCTCTTGGTGAATCAAAATAAAGACGCATATACATTTTGTTCTTTACTTTTTATTCTAGGGCAAAGCTAGCTTACGTGTCAACATAGGTTTCGTTACGTATGATACAAGTGTACATCTCTTGGTGAATCAAAATAAAGACGAATATACATTATGTTCTTTACTTGGTAACGATTCCGAAGGAAGAAATTTTTTATTTTCCTTATCAACTGTTATCAGTTCTTTGGAAACAGAGAAAGTGCAAGGTTTAAATCGGTATAATAATTGTTACGTTTTGAATTATATTAAGGTTGCGACAGGTATTCAACAAACTTACGTACCAAACTGACTACACCCCGATTGCCTTCCCTTCCAAATTAAGTTATAGCTTGTGGCGAGTAAACAGTTTTAAATTCATATAACCTGTCCATATTTGTGGGATTTAAAAGACAAATACTGTATGAAAGGGCATCGACGGTAATAGGGTATCAACTATTCGTCCGCATTTATGTTTGGTCGCAGTGTTATAGTTTTTGGAATTTATATTAATTCTTTCGAAAATATCTCAAATTGATGCAAATTAATCATTCACTTTTCTGCATTTTACTTGCATTGCAGTTAAATCTTATAAACCGTAGCAAGAGCTAGGACAAATATAGCGTCGTTATTGCTTTAAATATTGCAGGAACACGGATACTATTTCACAAAGTTTCATAGGTTGTATGATAATATAAGTAGTTAAAAAAAAAAGTCGTTTCACTAAAATTACAATTGTTCCATTTCATGGCAGGGATTGCTTTGTATTACGCTCTACCTCTAAATTTGTCATTGATAATAGAATTTTCTAAAATTGATTTATTCAGGGGTTCATTAAGAATATTGTGAGAACGGGTTGACAACAGATTACAAACCCATTTATTTTCATCTTTTCCGTTTATAAAATCCTGATCTGTAGTTACAGATTCCTGGACTTCACTATCAGTATGATATACAACATCATAGAAGCTATACGAGGGCGGCCTGATTAGTGAGGTAACTAACATAGAAATGGCGCCATAATCTACACATGCGTGTGATTTATCCAATCTATCATATGTTATAAGACAGCTGTCAAAGGTTAAGCCAAATACGTTGCGACCTTTGTCTCTTGCAGTTGTTTAAAGTAAAGGTGTTACGTTGTTTTGTGAATATGGACAAAAGAAAATTTCGTGCTGTGATTAAACACTTTCATATAGCAGGAAAATAACCCAAAGAAATCAAAGAAGAGTTAGATAATGTTCACGGCGAATCTGCGCTATCATTTCAGACAGTTTGTTCCCGGGTGAATGAATTTAAACGTGGTCGTACGAGTACCGAAGATAAAACTTGCCCAGGACGTCCAAAAGAGACTAGTATTGACGAAATGATCATCAAAGTTCATGACCTTGATTTAGATGATCGTGGATTAACGATGTGTGTGATAGTAAACACTATAGGCATATCTAAAGAACGTATTGGTCATATCTTGTATGAACGCTTGGGTATAAGAAAGTTGTCAGCAGGATGGGTGCTGCGTCTTATAACTGTGAACTAGGAACGAATGCGCGTAACAACTTCTGAGTACTTTTTGACTCGTTATAGCCCCGAAACAAAAATTCAATCTCAACAATGGGTAGAAGCCGGTTGCAGTGCTCCGAAGAAAGCAATAGTGGTTCCATCAGCTAACAAGGTTATGGTCACCGTAATTTAGGATACTTATGGTGTTATCTTTATTGATTATCTGCAAAAGGGCGAGTGCTACGCGTCGTTATTGGACCGGTTGATTGAAAAATTAAACAAAAAATGTTCGCATTTGGCAAGAAAGGAAATTTTGTTTCATCATAACACTGCACTGGCTCATTCATCGAACATTGTCACGGCAAAATTAGTTGAATTACGGTTCAAAATACTGTGTAATGCACCGTACACTCCAGATTTAGCCCCATCTGACCTTGTTTTGTTTCCAAACTTGAAAAACTAGCTAGGTGGAAAGATATTTTTATCGAATGAGGAAGTGATTGCAGAAGAAAATGCTTATTTTAAAGGATTGGATTCGTCCTATTAGAGTGAAGGCATCGACTTGATTGACTTGATCATCGTTGAAACAAGTGCATCGAGTTAAAAGGGGACTATGTCGAAACATAAATGTAAAAAACTTGAGCAAAGTACCTTCTTTTGTACTATTTACCTTAGTTTTCGGATCACTCTCGTATGTGCATGATACGATGGATTTTAATCAGAATAATGTTCGTCTTCGAATTCTAAATTGGCGTAGCTTTCGCAATATGACAAATTTTTAACTAGGTTATGGAGCTCTTTGTGCAATAACAGTTGTTAGAATACATGACTCTACCAAAAAGATGATGTAAATTGTCACTATAACTATTTTCTAATATAATTTTACCCTATCCAAGTGCACATCCAAAATTTTGACTGAAAGCACCCTTTCTTCTAATTTTAGGAGTTATTTCAAACGCACGTTGTATAATGTATAAAATTGTATAGAAAAATTTTAATGACCAAAATAAAATTTAGCGTCTTTTGGATTTTTTTTATATGCATTACGTTAGTAGTGAAAGAGGTTGTTCAATTTTTGAACCACAAAGCACTATTTTATTAACTAAAACAACAATAAAAATTTATTCTGGAAACTTTTTATATAATATTATCGCTATAAGTTAATTGATTAGCGCAGCTTCCAACATGGCACTTTACAGTGCTGTAAGTTGTTCCGTGTGATTTTGTGGGCTGATGCAACGTCGATATCGTGTTCAGAGCTAGGTACACATCATACATGGACTATGCACGTTCCTTTCAATCTGCTTATTGAAATGCCTGATATTCTCATCGGCGACAATTGATGATCACCCGGGTCTGGTACCATTCTTCACACTATTACATTTGACTCGAAACTGCTTTGATATTACGTTAGAAACATACATTTCCATGATGCGTGCATGAATTTTTGTACTAGACGTTCGGTATGCTCATTCATAACGAATAACTGTTCACATTGCAAACTTTGTAAGAAATTACGACACACCTCAGTTCGCCATGCCAACTGAGGGCGCACTACCCAGCGTTTCCTTTCTTCAACACGGCATTGCACTAGTACCATTTTCACGATTAAGGTGTTCGTCATATAACAAAAGAGGGAAATGATCGTATAACCATAACATATTGCCAACCCAATATCTCCATGGCTTTTGGAAAATATCGAAAATTTTACACTTATTTTTTGACTAACCCTTGTACTGAATTTATCAAACGGTAAAATTACATATTGCAAATGTTAAATACACTTGTTCCTTAGAAAGCTCTTCACTACGCGGCTCGTTTTATCGACTTGAACGCATAATACTCAAACGCATGTTATTAGCTATTAAACTTGTTTTACCTATTCATTTATAAGTACAAATAACAGAACAGAAAAAGCGTATTATAAAATTAAAAAACAGTTAAAAATTTCTCAGTAAAGTTCTTGTTTGATCAAAATTCAGAAATATATGAGACCCTAAAATAAATCTGTAAAACTAATAGTGGCTGTTTTGGAAAGTTTTCGTTGTACTTCCAAATAAATTCTAAAGTGATCACACAACTCAACCTTGGTTTAATTATCAAACCATGTATTTCTATCTTCTACTTTGAATTAAAGTTTATTTATTGTGAGCTGGATAATCCCGTAGCATATACAAAATTAGTTTTGTAAAGTAATTTAACTACACAAATAAAATAGGTTGACAGAGGTAAGCAGATAGTTAAATTTTATCGTACTAATTATAATTTTAATACCGCAGGCAACACGAACTGTACAGACTAATTCTTTATTAGATTTTCGGATTTGCTTAATTTTATATGATAAATTGTAAATAACATTTTTAATGAATTTCTTGCATGATTTCTTATTGCTTAATTTATTTAATTAAGGTATCTGATGTTTAATTTAAACATAAGTATTGTATTTTTAAACTTATTTGTGTAGCATGTAATGTATGAATGAAAATAAATTAATTGTGTCCATAAATTATCTCAGCATTTTTAAAGAAAATATTTGTTTAGAAGAGTTTATGAAGCAGTTGCAAATACCGCCTTAGAAATATGTTTCTCTTTTAGGTATTGCATTTTATAAATATAAGACGTTGCTGCTTTACAAAAAGCGTTCTTATTTTCTTTTACATTAGTAGAAGCTATTGTGATCTACTGCTTTTAATAGACGGTAGACGTATTTGAGTTGCGTTAAGTGACAAGAAACGTTAATATTTAGATATATGAAAACGAAGTTACTGGCAATTTAATAATTTTTTCGTATTTATAATCTATGAAATAAAGAAAACCTCATTGAAATACGTGTCTAAATGAAATTAATTTTATGTTCACGCGAAAGCGTGAATTACTTTTCGTTGACTAATAATTCTAAGAAGTCTACTGAAGGGTCTATGAATTCCCTCATAATAAAGTTTAAGTTTTATAACAAATTTCTATTGTTGAAATTCAACTAGAGAGTAAAAATCATCAATTAAAGAACAGCACGGTACAAGCTGAGCAGGAAGCGTTGTAGGTATATGTTCTAAGTAAATTTGCAAAGCTTATTGGAAATACTGATGTTTTGGAAGGCAATATGAGTTTTCGATAAAAAACAACACCCGGAACTTGTTGGCCAATTTAAATAACGTTTTAAGAATACATTTATTTCAGTGAAACAAAAAAGCGATTAAAGGTTGATAAAAATCCAATTATCAGGTTTTGAGTTTTTTTATATTTTCACATCAATAAACAAAAAGTACAATATCGAGTTTCAATTTCCTCTATTTAGCTCCGGATCGTTCATTCTTAAACTTACCCCTTACCTAATTCTGCCATTGCCGTTAATTTCAGTGGAGTAATGAAAAAATACATTGGGCATAAGAATGACAACACATTTATGGGTTAGCGACATTGGAAGGAAAGTAAGGCGATACACTGTCAAACAAAACGTGCAGCGTTTTCTGCAGAACACAATACAGATGTTATTCTGTCCCTTTATTTATGGTAACCTAAATACAACCGATTATATTAGAATTTACTAGTATTTGTTGTACATAAATATATTCAAAAAACAAAAGTTTCAATTTTCCTACATAACAATGACGGCCGTCACTGAGCAAAAACTACAAAAAGCTCATATTGACGTGATTATCTGACTTACTTGGTTATCTAGTTTACCTCTCACTGAGTACGTTTGAAATATGTAAAACGGGCAACTAAACAAATTACTACGTTCTATATACAGGGTAAATGATTTTAGGATGCACATTTAGTGAACACGAAATACCTTAAGCTCGCATTAATAGTTGAAAATCTATTTTCACACTCACCGATACCAAAAAACCGCACCGACACAGCACGAACATCGACACCGACATAACATCATCATAGAGATTTTCACATTTACCAGACCAGCATCTACCACAGAGTTCTAATTATTGATATAATTCCTGTCAACTTTCGCCTCTAAGTAGATTTTTTTTATTCTCGTCAATTTTATCAATTAAATTGATTACCACCCATCATACACCATGCTAGTTAGCAGGTTCCTTTTTTCGGCTGTTTAATTGTTATTTGGAGAAATAAATTTCTTATAATACGGAAATGATCTAAGGACTTCCAGGAAGAGCGGGAGGCAAGTTAACATCGGACGGCATTGAATTGCGATTTCCGAAAAGAAAAATCTTTTCGATGCTATTTTTAATAGTGACTTATGGCGATTTTGACTTGCTGTACTGCACGGGCGTGGTGCATATTAGCTGCCTTCTATTCTTAAAAAATAGTATAAAAATTGGAAAACTACAAGATATTGTAGATTTTTTGTAAAAGAAAAACTGCTGATGTGCACTGCACTGGTGTAATGCAGGAAGTCCAACTCACTATTAATTAAAAGATTTAATTCTGACTGACAAATGTTTGATGGAAGTTGGTGAATTAATTCCGTTATCTATTTTACGAAAAATCTAACTCGCGGTGTTAAGTAGAGGCGCTTACGTAGCTCCTTTTCTTTTTTTGAATACAGGAGTTTTTATATATGTAGATAACAGCGAAATTGGTATATCATTATTTTTCTATTGCAGTGTGCAACTAATATTCTAAGGTTGGAGTTTTAGTCCCGAAAGTGCAATAAGTAAATGTATCCCGTATAAACAATGTGAATCCATAGAAATCACACAAAATAACCAATTAAAAGTGCATATCGCTGAAAGCGTTACTTATAGCGCTTCGAAATACGATTTAAATAGAATTTTCCGCATAACTGATAAATTAAATGAACTGTCAATATCAAAACCATGCAATTTTACGTTCTTCGACCCCTTTCATTTCAAATTTTTCGAAAGTGCAAAATATAATGTATATACGTCAGGGTCAAAATGTCTTTTAATCCCTCTCCTAGGATTCTATTTATAGTTTTTTGTTAACTTATTTCATTAACTAAAGTAATTTAACACCCTCTTGTAATTTATATATAATATATTTCAATTTTCGTTTTCAAAATTTAATAGGTTTGTTGATTAAAAATAAAAATTTTACATTTATATTTGGAAAGCTTGTTAAATCTAGTCATTTTTGACATATGAAATATTTTATGTTACAAAATGTTTTAATTTTCAAGTTTCTTGTGATTATCTAATATGTTATAAGCAAGTTACCTTGTTATTTCTTTTTAAGTTGTTGGATATTCTTTATATTTTTAGTTACCTTGAAGAAGCAAAAAACTTATTTGCGAAATATTGGTTGTTGTAAAATAAATATTAGAGGTTTAGAGTTTACCAATTCGCTGAATATTTAATTAATTTATATGTTAAATTGAATGGTTGAACATCTTTATTAGCTATATATATATATATATATATATGATATTATAGATTTTACTACTAAAAATTAATTTAGTAGAAATTTGTTTCTAAATATATAAGAACAGGAAGTTTCCTTTTATATTTTTTTAATTTGCTAACGTTTCGGGGATATGTTTTTGCCTTCCTCAGAGCATATAAACTAATTTGCTCTGACGGAGCGGAAAACATATCCCCGAGATGTTAGAAAATTAAAATAATATAAAAAAGGGAACCTCCTGTTCTAATATGTTTAGAAACAAATTTCTACTAAATTAATGTTTAGTAGTAAAATCTACAATATCATATAAAGTTCGTATAAAACTAAATATATATACACCTCGTATACGAGGTGTGTCTAATAAATTCGGTGAATGGTCTAATATATCGGTTAAAACTTAAAACACGGTTACGGGTATGCGTAGGCATTTATGAATATGCTGGATTTGTCCTATGTTTGAGATCACACGAGGCTCGTCGTATCGTAACTACAGTCATTTAAATATAATTTTCATTGAAAAGCCATGGCGCAACGATCCAATATTAAATTCTGCTTCATCCACGACGATTTGGGTAAGGGTAGGATTTTTTTACGATTTGTGCTGCACATCCTAACAGCAAAAGCAAGACGTTTTGAAACGAGTGGCGATTTCGTCGACATGTGTCACCGAGATCCCTCCTTTCTAGGTTCCATTGTCACAGGTGACAAGTCTTTGTGTTACCAACACGGTCCCTAAACGAAAAGACAATCGATCAAAAGGCGTTCACTTTCTTATACCATTCACCGAATTTATTAGACACACCTGGTATATGGTAATTTATCGGTTTGTTTTCTCTCATGTGAATAAAGTGAAGACTAGAAATATAACCATGTTCAGTATATACAGGAATTGAAAAGTTGTTCACCACAACTATATTTTTGGTCAAAGATCTTGATTATTTAGCCTTTTTGGTTAATCTGTGAATTGCCAATTATCCTCTGGTCACAATCTAGAGTAGATGCTAGTTTAAGTTCTATAGTAACAGAGAAACGGCTTGGTTTTATTTTTTTATCTATTCAAATCAAATTTGGCAATCTGACGAAGTTATAACTTCGGTTAAGTCTTTATATTCAGTACGGTGATTTGAGCATTGACAGTTGTGCTTAGGTAATTTGGTCACCGATAAATGTGCTGAGTTGCGTTCGTTTTGAGTCAACACAACTTGAATTGGGACCAAACACAGCAGTCATCTCTGTCTTGCTAGCCATATCTGTACTGGAATGTAAAGATAGATTATATCTATACTTTTATTGCGTAATGTTTAAAACTTCCTGATTTATTGGTATCTCAAATACTGGAGACTCGTTAAAAGGAGATAATAGGGTATATAATGCAGCAACTTTAACTTTTCCCAAGAGATGTTATAATAATTATTTATCATGTGTTGTTTTGTACATAAGCAAAGAATAAATACCCTGTGTAATAGGCTAGTTTAAGATTAATATATACCCACTTCACAATCTCAAATACATAGCGCTGCGATGTAAAATGTTATTCTAAATTTGTAATAGTGAGAGAGCATAGAGATCGCATTTCAATTAAAATAGGTCGTTATATTATAACCAATATGCAATAATAAAGAATTGCAGTCTTATTGCTTTTATTATGTTAAATTAGGTTATTATTAAATAATAAAAAAAGGATATAGTTGTGACGTTTCGACTTTTGTGGAACGGCACAGTACAATTTTAAGAACTTGCGTTCTTCCCGGCACCAGCTCTAAGCCGTGAGGGGGGTTCGTAGGGTTGTGAATCGTCTGCCTCCTTGATTCTGGTCGCTGAGGTCTTGGTTTCCTGATGGGTTTGGTTTTAAAA